>JACDQD010000007.1:28719540-28811740 GCA_019843655.1 Lethocerus indicus
TCGTTTAGTTCGTATTTCCACCCACAGTAGTGAGTTACACCCCTAAATGGCGGGTTGAAAATCGAAAATTATAGGTTTTCGAAAATTTTCGCAGATCGGTCCCATATTCCACCCGTGTACCAATGTGAGTTACACTTGCCCTAAAACGGCGGGTTGAAAATCGAAAATTTGGGTTTTCGAAAATTTTCGCAGATCGGTCCCATATTCACCCTGGTAGCCCCAATGTGAAGTTACACTTGCCCCTAAAACGGCGGGTTGAAAATCGAAAATTTAGGTTTTCGAAAATTTTCGCAGATCGGTCCCATATTACCCACAAGTGTAAATGTAGGTTACACCTGCCCTAACGGGTTGAAAATCGAAAATTTAGGTTTTCGAAAATTTTCGCAGATCGATCCATATTCCACCCACAAGTGTACCAATGTGAGTTACACTTGCCCCTGAAAGGGCGGGTCGAAAATCGAAAATTTAGGTTTTTCGAAAATTTTGCCAGATCGGTCCCATATTCCACCCGCAAGTGTACCAATGTGGGTTACACTTGCCCCTGAAACGGCGGGTCGAAAATCGAAAATTTAGGCTTTTTGAAAATTTTCTCACATCGATCCCATATTCCACCCACAAGTGTACCAAAGTGAGTTACACTTGCCCCTAAAACGGCGGGTTGAAAATCGAAAATTTAGGTTTTTCGAAAATTTTCGCAGATCGGTCCCATATTCCACCCACAAGTGTACCAATGTGAGTTACACCCTTTAAAACAGCGGGTTGAAAATCGAAAATTTAGGTTTTCGAAAATTTTCGCAGATCGATCCCATATTCCACCCACAAGTGTACCAATGTAGTTACACTTGCCCTAAAGGCGGCGGGTTGAAAATCGAAATTTAGGTTTTCGAAAATTTTCGCAGATCGATCCATATTCCACCACAGTGAGTTACCACTGAGGCAGCGTTGAAAATCGAAAATTTAGGTTTTCGAAAATTTTCGCAGATCGGTCCCATATTCCACCCACAAGTGTACCAATGTGAGTTACACTTGCCCCTAAAACGGCGGGTTGAAAATCGAAAATTTAGGTTTTTCGAAAATTTTCGCAGATCGGTCCCATATTCCACCCACAAGTGTACCAATGTGAGTTACACTTGCCCCTAAAACGGCGGGTTGAAAATCGAAAATTTAGGTTGAATTCCACCCACAAGTGTGTGAGTTACACTTGAATTGAAAATGAGGTTTTTCGAAAATTTTGCAGATCGGTCCCACTTAAACGGCGGGTTGAAATCGAAAATACGAAAATTTTGCAGATCGGGTGTACCAATGTGAGTTACACTTGCCCCTAAAACGGCGGGTTGAAAATCGAAAATTTAGGTTTTTCGAAAATTTTCGCAGATCGGTCCCATATTCCACCCACAAGTGTACCAATGTGAGTTACACTTGCCCCTAAAACGGCGGGTTGAAAATCGAAAATTTAGGTTTTTCGAAAATTTTCGCAGATCGATCCCATATTCCACCCACAAGTGTACCAATGTGAGTTACTTGCCCTAAAACGGCGGGTTGAAAATCGAAAATTTAGGTTTTCGAAAATTTTCGCAGATCGGTCCCATATTCCACCCACAAGTGTACCAATGTGAGTTACACTTGCCCCTGAAACGGCGGGTTGAAAATCGAAAATTTAGGTTTTTCGAAAATTTTCGCAGATCGGTCCCATATTCCACCCACAAGTGTACCAATGTGAGTTACACTTGCCCCTAAAACGGCGGGTTGAAAATCGAAAATTTAGGTTTTTCGAAAATTTTCGCAGATCGGTCCCATATTCCACCCACAAGTGTACCAATGTGAGTTACACTTGCCCCTAAAACGGCGGGTTGAAAATCGAAAATTTAGGTTTTTCGAAAATTTTCGCAGATCGATCCCATATTCCACCCACAAGTGTACCAATGTGAGTTACACTTGCCCCTAAAACGGCGGGTTGAAAATCGAAAATTTAGGTTTTTCGAAAATTTTCGCAGATCGGTCCCATATTCCACCCACAAGTGTACCAATGTGAGTTACACTTGCCCCTAAAACGGCGGGTTGAAAATCGAAAATTTAGGTTTTTCGAAAATTTTCGCAGATCGGTCCCATATTCCACCCACAAGTGTACCAATGTGAGTTACACTTGCCCCTAAAACGGCGGGTTGAAAATCGAAAATTTAGGTTTTTCGAAAATTTTCGCAGATCGATCCCATATTCCACCCACAAGTGTACCAATGTGAGTTACACTTGCCCCTGAAACGGCGGGTTGAAAATCGAAAATTTAGGTTTTTCGAAAATTTTCGCAGATCGGTCCCATATTCCACCCACAAGTGTACCAATGTGAGTTACACTTGCCCCTAAAACGGCGGGTTGAAAATCGAAAATTTAGGTTTTTCGAAAATTTTCGCAGATCGATCCCATATTCCACCCACAAGTGTACCAATGTGAGTTACACTTGCCCCTAAAACGGCGGGTTGAAAATCGAAAATTTAGGTTTTTCGAAAATTTTCGCAGATCGATCCCATATTCCACCCACAAGTGTACCAATGTGAGTTACACTTGCCCCTAAAACGGCGGGTTGAAAATCGAAAATTTAGGTTTTTCGAAAATTTTCGCAGATCGATCCCATATTCCACCCACAAGTGTACCAATGTGAGTTACACTTGCCCCTGAAACGGCGGGTTGAAAATCGAAAATTTAGGTTTTTCGAAAATTTTCGCAGATCGGTCCCATATTCCACCCACACGTGTACCAATGTGCACTTGCCCTGAAATGGCGGGTTGAAAATCGAAAATTTAGGTTTTTTTGCGGCTAAAATGCGCATTTGGCCAATTTGCGTTTTGCGTCAAAAATGCCATTTTTATTTTTTGACAATTTCGTCTAAAAAATGCCATTTTTAAAATGCCATTTTGGGCCAATAAAATGCCATTTTGGGCCTAAAACTTTTTTGGACGGCCAATTTTGCGTCTAAAAATGCCATATTTGGGCCAATTTTGCGTCTAAAATGCCATTTTTGGGCCCTAAAACCATTTTGGAAATTTTGCGTCTAAAAATGCCATTTTGCCTAAAACCGCATTTTTGGTCAATTTTGCGTCTAAAAATGCCATTTTGGGCTAATTTTGCGTCTAAAATGCCATTTTTGGGCCTAAAACCGCATTTTTGGTCAATTTTGCGTCTAAAAATGCCATTTTGGGCTAATTTTGCGTCTAAAATGCCATTTTTGGGCCTAAAACCGCATTTTTGGGTCAATTTTGCGTCTAAAATGCCATTTTTGGGCCTAAAACCATTTTGGTCTAAAACCGCATTTTTGCGTCTAAAATGCCATTTTGGGCCAATTTACTCTAAAAATGCCATTTTTGGGCCATTTTGGACCAATTTTGCGTCTAAAATGCCATTTTGGGCCTAAAAATGCATTTTTGGGCCAATTTTGCTGAAAATGCCATTTTGGGCAAAAATTTTTCTAAAATGCCATATTTGCCATTTTGGCTTTTGGGTCTAAAACCAATTTTGCCATTTTGGGCCAATTTTGGTCTAAAATGCCATTTTTGTCCCTAAAACCGCATTTTGGACCAATTTTGCGTCTAAAATGCCATTTTGGGTCGTCGTCTGAAAATGCCATTTTGGGCCTAAAACCGCATTTTTCGGACCAATTTTGCGTCTAAAATGCCATTTTGGGCCTAAAAACCATTTTTGCGTCTAAAAATGCCATTTTGGGCCTAAAACTGCATTTTGGACCAATTTTGCGTCTAAAATGCCATTTTGCCATTTTTGGCCTAAAAACCGCATTTTTGGACAATTTTGCGTCTAAAATGCGATTTTTGGGCCAATTTTGGTCTAAAATTGCCATTTTGGGCCTAAAACCGCATTTTGGGCCAATTTTACGTCTAAAAATGCCATATTTGGGCCAATTTTGCGTCTAAAATGCCATTTTGGCCAATTTTGCGTCTGAAAATGCCATTTTGGGCCTAAAACCGATTTTGTCCAATTTTGCGTCTAAAATGCCATTTTGGGCCTAAAAAACCACATTTTGAACCAATTTTGCGTCTAAAAATGCCATATTTGGGTCCATTTATCGTCAAACCATTTTTGGGCCTAAAACTGCATTTTGGGCCAATTTTGCGTCTAAAATGCCATTTTGGGCCTAAAACCGCATTTTTGGCCAATTTTTCAATTTTAAAAATGCCATTTTTGCCAATTTTGCGTTTTTGCGTCTAAAATGCCATATTTGGGCCATTTTGAAAACGCATTTGCCTATTTTGTCTAAAAATGCCATTTTTTGGTTTTGCCTAAATCGTCAAAATGCCATTTTGTTTTACCTAAAATGCCATTTTGGGCCTAAAACCGCAATTTTACCATTTTAATTTTGCGTCTAAAATGCCATATTTGGGCCTAAAATTTTTTTTGCGTCTAAAATGCCATTTTGCCTAAAATTTTAAAATGCCATATTTGGTAATTTTGCGTCTAAAATGCCATAATTTGGCCAATTTTGCGTCTAAAAATGACATATTTGGGCCCATTTTGCGTCTGAAAATGCCATATTTGGGTCAATTTCGCGTCCAATCATGCCATTTTTGGGCCTTAAAACCGCATTTTTGGGTCAATTTTATGCCTAAAAATGCCATTTTAGGGCCTAAACATAGCATTTTTGAGCTAATTTTGCGTCGAAAAAAGCCATTTTCTTGCCTAAAATCGAATTTTTTGGCTAATTTTACGTCTAAAAATGCCATATTTGGGCCAATTTTGCGTGTGAAAATGACATATTTGGGCCAATTTCGCGTCTAAAAATGCCATAATTTGGCCAATTTTGCGTCTAAAAATGACATATTTGGGCCCATTTTGCGTCTGAAAATGCCATATTTGGGTCAATTTCGCGTCCAATAATGCCATTTTTGGGCCTTAAAACGCATTTTGGCCAATTTTATGCCTAAAATGCCATTTTGCGTCTAAAATGCCATTTCTTGCCATTTCAAAATTTTTGGCTAATTTTGCGTCTAAAATGCCATGCCATTTTGCCCCAAAATGCCGCATTTTGCGGCCAATTTTGGAAAATTTTAAACGTCTAAAAATGCCATATTTGGGCCAATTTTGCGTCTGAAAATGACATATTTGGGCCAATTTCGCGTCTAAAAATGCCATATTTTGGCCAATTCTGCGTCTGAAAATGCCATTTTTGGGCCTAAAAACCGAATTTTTTGGTCAATTTTGCGTCTAAAAATGTCATTTTTGGGCCTAAAAACCGCATTTTTGGACCAATTTTGCGTCTAAAAATGCCATATTTGGGCCTATTTTGCGTCTGAAAATGACATATTTGGGCCAATTTCGCGTCTAATAATGCCATTTTTTTTGCCAATATTACGTCTAAAAATGCCATTTTTTGGCCTAAAAACCGCATTTTTGGACAAATTTTGCATCTAAAAATGCCATATTTGGGCCTATTTTGCGTCTAAAGAGCCATATTTGGGCCTATTTTGCGTCTAAAGTTGCCATTTTTTGTCCTAAAAACCAGGCCAAATTAGGGCCAAAATATGCCTTAAAATGAGGTTTTTAGGGCCAAAATATGCCTAAAAATGAGGTTTTTAGGGCCAAAATATGCCTAAAAATGAAGTTTTTAGGGCCAAAATATGCCTAAAAATGCGGTTTTTAGGCCCTGAAATGAGGATTCAAGGCTCGAAATTGGCCCAAATATACGGTTTTTAGGTCTAAAAAACTACTTTTGTGCGCAAAAATACGTTTTTTTGCACTAAATGAGCCCAAATATGCGGTTATTAGGCCCAAAAATGGGGTTTTGAGCTGCAAAATTGACCCAAAAATGCGATTTTCAGGCCCATAAATACTTTCTTTATGCGCATAAACGACCGGTTGAATATCGAAAATTCGTTTTTTGAAAATTGTCCCAGATCGATCCCATATTCCACCCACAAGTGTACCAAAGTGAGACACTTGCTCAGGCCCGAATACGGGGTTCTGGTCGCAAAAGTGGTTTAAAGACAGGTTTTAAACGCAAAATCGTGCTTGAAATGAGGTTTTTCATCGTAAAAATTGGGCTGAAAACCTTTTCAAACGCGAAAATGACATATCGATCTCTCGATTTCGATTTCTATTGTTTTTCTTTCAACTCGACTATAATTAGTGGGGGCCGGGGTCACTAGACGCGAAATTCAAATCCAATATCCGGTGTGAAATACAAACTCGGGTGTCGGTCGCCTGAAATTAGAGAATAATCCGAACGACCGTAAACACTCCGATGTAAATGAACATTCGTCGGAAAAAATTTAAATTTTTCTTTTCTAACGGCGGAACAGGAAAGCTTTGACGGACGGACCAGGTGTGTTGAAAATCGGGAAAATTGGGTGAAAACAACTCTTTGTCTCTTAAGCGTCCCGACAAATTTCGACTCATCCTCGTATATCTAGCATTTTGCACAATTGCACAGTTTTGCAGGATTGCACAGATTTTGCGGGATTGCGCAGTTGCACAGTTGCATTGCGTTGCACAGTTGCGGGATTGCACAGTTGGTCTGCAATCTGTGCAATCCCGCAATCTGTGCAACTGTGCAAACCCGCAATCTGTGCAACTGTGCAATCCCGCAATCTGTGCAACTGTGCAATCCCGCAATCTGTGCAACTGTGCAAACCTGCAAAATTGTGCAATCCCGCAATGTGCAACTGTGCAATCCCGCAATCTGTGCAACTGTGCAACCTGCAAAACTGTGCAATCCCGCAATCTGTGCAACTGTGCAAACCTGCAAAATTGTGCAACTGTGCAAACCTGCAAAATTGTGCAATCATGCAAAAACTGTGCAATCCCGCAATCTGTGCAACTGTGCAATCCCGCAATGTGTGTAACTGTGCAATCCCGCAATCTGTGCAACTGTGCAAAAACTGTGCAATCCCGCAATCTGTGCAACTGTGCAATCCCGCAATCTGTGCAACTGTGCAATCCCGCAAACTGTGCAATCCTGCAAACTATACACAGTTGCACATTGCATCTGTGCAATGTCGATTGAAATGGCTTAGAAAACCGGTTTTAAACCATAAAATCAACGCCAAATGGCGGGTTTTCGTTGTAAAATGTACCTACCTAAGCACCGGTTTTGAATCGCAAAATCAATCCAAAATAGCGGTTTTTGGTCCTAAAATTGGCCAGTTTATAGGCTTTAAACCATAAAATCATGCTTTAAAAGCCGTTTTTCAGGTTTAGAAACGCAAAATGAGGCCTAAATTTTGTTTTTTCATCGTAAAAACCTGTTTTAGTTCACAAAATCACGCCGAACTACCGCTATTTTGTCGCAATATTCGCTTAGAAACCGGTTTTAAACCACAAAATCCGGCCCAATTAAACGTTTTAAACCATAAAATCACGCCAAAAAAAGTTTCCTAGTCGTTAATTTGGCTTTAAAGCCGGTTTTAAATGACAATATCACGCCTAAATAACCTTTTTTTCAACTTCAAAACGGGCCTTAAAACCGGTTTTAAACCACAGTATGGGCCTAAATTGTAAAATATGGCCCAAAAACCGCTTTTAAGCCCAAACAATCTGGCATAAAAACTGGTTTTAAGCCACTGAATCGGCCTTAAAACTGATTTCAAAAACACAGTTTCAACCCCAAAATCTGGCCTGAAAAGCTGTTTTAATCGCATGATTGGTCTGAATGCCGGTTTCTTATAGTAGAATCCGGTTAAAAAACCTCAAAATCACGCCTAAAATAGGGGGTTTTTTCCATCGTAAAAGTGGGCCTGAAAACCGGTCAAAGCGAGAGAATAGTTGTTGTCTTTCATCACACCGTCGGGTCGAGTTTTTTTTCGATATATCGTCGCGAAATTTGCCGAAAAAACATCGATTTTGCGCGAATAAACAACAATCGAAATCGCGATGGCGGCGAAGCGTTTTTATTTATTTTGTTGGGGCGCCATTTTCAAAGCGCGAGCCAAATATGCGATTTTCGCGACGACCTTGACGCCCTATTTTGCAACCGTTTTTGATAACTATGAAAGTGAACGATAGAAAATGAAACAAGTTTTTTCTAAAATTCAACATTCGGCCACTATAGGGCTAATATCTAGATTATTGTTAATCGATTATATGATCTATAGTGTACAACATTGTTGTATATCGTGTATATTTTAGTGTCATAGCAATAGTGTCCAACAACGTAGTGTCAGTCCTATAGTGTCATGTGTATAGTGTCGGCTCTATTCTAGTTTCACATCTATAGTGTCAAACACTGTAGTATCGCCTTATCAGCGCTATAGTGTCCAACAGTGTAGTCTCATCGCTATAGTGTCATAGCAATAGTGTCCAACAATGTAGTGTCATATGTATAGTGTCGGCACTATAGCTATATACTGTGCAACACTGTAGATTCATTTCCATAGCACAATATGTTTAATGTATAGTATACAACAGTGTAGTCACAGCTATAGTTCTCACCACGCAGTATCAGCGCTACAGTGTCCAATATTGCAGTTTCACCGCTATAGTGTCATCTCTTTAGAGTGTCCAAAATTGTAGTGACAGTCCTACTAACATTGTAGTATCATATCATCACTATAGTGTCATAGTTATAGTGTCGGCTGTTTAGTGTGCAACATTGTTGCGGCATCGCTAATAGTACCATCGGTATAGAGTAAACAACAGTGTAGTCTCACCGCTATAGTGCCATAGGTATCAGCTCTAATAGCGTCATAGCTATAGTGTCCTACATTGTAATCTCAGCGCTACAGTTTCACAGGTATAGTGTCCGCCAACGATGTAGTGTCACAGCTATAGTTTTCACCAGTAGTATCAGCGCTATATATACAGTCAAATATTGTAGTATCATCGCTATACTGTCAGCTATATAGTGTCTGAAACTTTGTCAGCGCTACAGCTTCAATAGTATCCGACAGTGTAGTGTCACAGCTATAGTTTTCACCACTCTTGTATCATGATATCGGCGCTACACTGAGGTACAATATCAGCGCTACAGTGTCCAACAACAGTACAGTACCAACGTTGTAGTGTCACAGCCGTAGTGATGACCGAGACCGTAGCGCCGGCCGTACAGTGTCCGCTCTACAGCGCTAGTGTGCAACATTGCAGTAGCAGACAGTGCAGTAACAGCGCACTGTAGTATCATCGCTAGAGTGTCTCGGGGCCCCGGACCACTAGCCGGGGTTTCAGTGAAGAAAACAGTGCCAAGTTTAAAATATATCGCGGTCCTCCTTAGTCTCGTGGGGTTTCTTTTTCTCTCTCTCTCTCTCCCTCCCTCTCTCTCTCTCTCTCTCTCTCTCTCTCTCTCTCTGTTTCTAATCTTCCCCAACTAAATATAGACACTTGACTGTCGGGTTTTGTGCAGTACCAATCCGCCCTGACTTCTTATACACGATCATACGCATTTCTGTTTTATGTTATCCTTTATCAACCTCTCTGTTTCTCTCTCTCTCTCTCTCTCTCTCTCTCTCTCTCTCTCTCTCTCTCTCTCTCTCTCTCTCTCTCTCTCTCTCTCTCTCTCTCTCTCTCTCTCTCTCTCTCTCTCTCTCTCTCTCTCTCCCTCTCTCTCTCTCTCTCTCTCTCTCTCTCTCTCTCTCTCTCTCTCTCTCTCTCTCTCTCTCTCTCTCTCTCTCTCTCTCTCTCTCTCTCTCTCTCTCTCTCTCTCTCTCTCTCTCTCGTTATCGAGTGCACTCCGTGCACGAATACGGTTATATGAGTCACACCCGGCGCAATCGTTTCGTTATCTACCTGAGAGAAAAAAATAAGGAAAGAGAAGAGAAAAAAATGTCTGCGTAAACACTCGAATCTTGCAAAAATTGCGAGATTACAGTAGGAAAAATAATTATTTTTTTGGTACGCCACAGTTCGATACAGACATCGGTGGGGCATTCGTCGTTCCGTCGGCCGTCCATGGAATCGATCGAAAAACTTCAACTTTGTCCGGCCTTATCTCGTACTTGGGGGCGTATCGCGCAATTTTTCAATCGAGCAAAGTTATTCCGTTCGATCGGTCGGTCGGGAATTTCACGAAACCCGAATTCGCGGAGAACCGGAGGAGGAGTCGAAATGGAAAGATCCTACATCGATATCGTCAGTGAGTTGTAATACATTCAAAATATGCTCGTAGCAATGTCGGGGTAGCATTTGCATACATATATATATATATATATATATATATATATATATATATATATATATATATTGGGTTGGCAACTAAATAATTGTCCAGACCCGACATTGGACCTTCGGTCGGAAATAAACTCGAATTTTCTTAAACTTAAATCTTAAAATAAGAATAACCCGTTTTCCCTTCAGTCAGTAGCGCATTGACTGAATTTTGCCAGTAGAATTAAGTGTGTGTGTATATATATATTGGGTTGGCAACTAAATAATTGCGGATTGTTCTCATCCCCGGGTGTGTGCACCCTCCCACCTCTAAGGGTCGTAAATTTTTTGTTGGCACGACGAATAGTCGGGGCACGTAATGTAATAAACATTTCAGAATATATTCGGACAGGTTTGAAGATGCGTAAAAGTGCGTAAAAATACAAAAGCGCCGATCTCCGTCTGGGGGCGAAACCCGCAATGACTTAGTTGCCGACCCGATATATACGGAAAAAATCCACAGCCGGCGGTTAGTTTTTAGCTAGGATTTTTGCCCTTTCCTTCTGGAGGACTTATTACCAGACTGTATAATTAAATCGCAGGATTATTTTCATTTTTTTAACCAAATACAGAAATTTATTAAATTTGACAATATGAATTTCGAAAAAATCAATGAAAATATTGTCCCTAGGTCGTATGTGTACTTATTACATTGCACCGGTGACTTACTACTCGGTATTTATTTATTAAAAACTCGATTTATAGTTATATATTAGAAATGTAATAAAATAAATTATCCGGAATCAGGACCGAAGGGAGTGTCACGGAGAAAATCGAGTGGTTCGCCTTCAGGTTTAGGCTTCATATTTCGATTTTTTCGATGGAGTTGTGCGGGGAAAAGCTTTGAAAGTGGGCGATGAAAAAGAAAAAATATATAAAGACAATGGAATTGTGCAATTGAAATGCACATTTGTTGACCCGCGAGTTAATGAACCGGCGAAATCGCTCGTAATTATAATCTCGAGAGTGAGCGAACGGTGTGCGTTTCGAAAATCGACTGTTCCCGGTTTTGTTTTTCGCAAATTGCTTTTCCAGGATAATTTTAGAACGAAACCCTTTCGAACGAGTTTTTGCAGAAATATTATTGCAAATAGCAAACTGAAAAACTTACACATAAAAGCGGCCGTGTATATCTATATACAATGTTATAATAGTAGGTTTCGTGTGTTTCTGTCTCCTCTCTCGCCGGTTCGGTCTTTCGCTAGACCGGTTTCGGCCGCTCGCCGTCTTCAGTAGCGGTGTCAGAAACACGCGAAACCAACGGTATTCCAACACCTCGCAGACCACAAAACAGGTATGTTAAACTAATACTATACTAGGTATGTGCGTAGATGATGTTCGCCGCATTTTTTGGTTTTATTAAATTTAAAAAAAGGTAAATTTTCGGGGCGGGGCCAGTTTGCGGAAGCTGTGCAATACAAGTGTATAATATTTTAGTACTTCCCCCGGCTGTATAAACGATAGTTGTATGCCTTCGCGCTGTACGCATTCGAAGAAAGATATTTGTATTCGGAAATTCGGTCATTCGCAGAGACGTAGGTTCAAATCCAGGGCGCGCGCCGAATTCCCGCCAAATCGGCGAACAAAAAAGAAAAAGCGACAAAAAAAAGAGCCCCCAACAATTTTCGAAAGGGCATGAGTATCGAAGGGAGAAAACTGAAATTTAAAATTCAGGCATTATAGGGATAATATCTCGATTATTAATAATCTAATTATTGACGGTGAATCAGGAACACGCGGACGGATTTTACGTGGCCTGTATTTTTGGAGGCCGGTGAGAGAGAGTGAGAGAGAGAGAGAGAGAGAGAGAGAGAGAGAGAGAGAGAGAGAGAGAGAGAGAGAGAGAGAGAGAGAGAGAGAGAGAGAGAGAGAGAGACGCCGCTGTGCCCACCAAGTTTAGGCCGTTAGATAAAATTAGGCCCACCATCGGCCTCCCTCCCTCCCGCCACCAGCTTATATTTCTAATCTAGACAGGGCAACCTACAAAACGCCAACACTAACACTGCCTCAACCGAACCGACAAGGCCTTCCTCTCAACTCCTCTACACAAACAACACTGGCCAAACCAATTCCGGCATCTCTGATTTCAACTGTTTACAAAAGAGAACTCTCTCTGTACGGGGCGTTTACTCGACGCAGTTTGTGATAATAGGCCGTCCAGGACAATAACAGGCTGATCGAGACGATAACAAGCTGTTTAGGACAATAATCAGCTGTTTAGAACAATAATCAGCTGTTTAGGACAATAATCAGCTGTTTAAGACAATAATCAGCTGTTTGAGACAATAATCAGCTGTTTAGGACAATAATCAGCTGTTTAAGACAATAATCAGCTGTTTAAGACAATAATCAGCTGTTTAGGACAATAATCAGCTGTTTAGGACAATAATCAGCTGTTTAAGACAATAATCAGCTGTTTAACAATAATCAGCTGTTTAGGACAATAATCAGCTGTTTACAATAATCAGCTGTTTAGACAATAATCAGCTGTTTAGGACAATAATCAGCTGTTTAGGACAATAATCAGCTGTTTAAGACAATAATCAGCTGTTTAGGACAATAATCAGCTGTTTAAGACAATAATCAGCTGTTTAGGACAATAATCAGCTGTTTAAGACAATAATCAGCTGTTTAAGACAATAATCAGCTGTTTAAGACAATAATCAGCTGTTTAGGACAATAATCGCTGTTTAGACAATAATCAGCTGTTTAAGACAATAATCAGCTGTTTAAGACAATAATCAGCTGTTTAAGACAATAATCAGCTGTTTAGGACAATAATCAGCTGTTCAAGGCAATAATCAGCTGTTTAGGACAATAATCAGCTGTTCAAGGCAATAATAATAAACCTTTAAATGCGATAAATGCTTTTTATCCAATAATAGGCTGTTGATTGCACACAATCAGTTGTTAAAGACAATAATCAACTGTTAAATGCAATAACAAGCCGATGAATCACATAATCTTCCGTTTAAAACAATAGCCGATGACAATTCACATACTTGGTGTAGATGACAATATGTAGGTTGTTGAAGACAATAATAAGCTGTTGAACGAAGATAATAAAGCTGTAGAATAAGATAATAGCCTGTTGAATGCAATATTAAATAACAATAAAGCAATCATATATTATATAAAGTAACAATAATAATTGTTGTCCATTGTGTGCTTGAGTGTTTGTGTCGATGTTGCTTATTGTATTTTTTACGGTTGCAACAATAAAAGAGAGAAAGAGAAGAAAGGGAGAGAAGAAGATTGTGGGAAAGTTCACCTTCCATATCCATATACATATATTAGCATATTAGGGGTACCAAAAAGTAATCAAAGTTGTTAGTTTATTGTTTGTTATGTTATTCAGTGATTAAACCCTGTAGAAATATATAGGGGAAGGGCGCAAGAAACCCTTTCGAAAGAGGTCGGTCGCGGTCCGGCAACAGATTTCCCTGTTATACATTATTTGAGCGATTAAAACGTTGTTCGAGACACGTTATAGTTATATATAGTAGGGCGGTATGGTAGGGGTTGGGGAGATACAGGTGTTAGGCAGGGCCAGCTATCCGGGACCCCGATTAAACAGTGCCCGTTGCCAAATAACAGACGAGTTTGGCAACATTCCACCTGACTCCACGGCCGCCTATCCCGGATAAATAAACCCCCCGGTAAGTCGGAAATTCGGGAAAACTGACAGACCGGAAGCTGTCATTGCGCTGTTTCACGGCAGTCACTGCACTGAGAAAAAAAAAACATGAAATAAACATATAAAAAAAAAGTTACAAAGCAGTCGTCCCCTCTCGCCGGTTCGGTCTTTCGCCAGTGCCCGGGTTTCGGCCGCTCGCCGTCTTCAGTAGCGCGGTGTCAGTCACCGTCCTGACGAAGTGACTTCGCACTGGCGCTACTGAAGACATAACAACGAAGAATAGACCTTGGAAAACGACCACGGACTAAAGTAGAGTCCAAGATTGGCTCCTCCCTTATTTCCTTCTCCTTTACAAGGATTTTTTATATATTAGGTGTACCCAAAAGTGATCGACAATTTGATAAGATGTATTTCGGTCTTGGGGATTTCTTCAAGAGGGGGGAATCGAAAAATTACCGGAAAAGTGGCGGCGAAGAGTTGATATCGGTGAATATATAGTAGATTAATAATTAAAGTTTCTTTTTTTGCAAAATAAAATGAATTCCAAAGTTAAAATGTCGATTACTTTTGGTGACCGCTAATATGCTTATATATGGATATGGAAGGTGAACGTTCTTCTCTCCCTCTCTCTCCTTTTTATTGTTGCGACTGTAAAAAATACAATAAGCGACATTGATACAAACAATGGACTACAATTATTATTATTGCTTTATATTATATACGACTGCTTTATTGTTACTTAATGTTGCATTCGACAGACTGTTATGTCTACGAAACGCGAATTCTACGGTATTCCAACCCCATCTCGGAGACCAGAAAACAGGTAATGCCCGTGGATATTCATAAACAGTGGGCCACTGGTTCGAATCCCGGTTGCTTTCTGTGTTGTCCTCCTCCTCCCTCCTCCCTCCCCTCCTCCCTCCTCATCCTCCTCCTCCCTCCTCCCTCCTCCCTCCCTCCCTCCTCCCTCCTCCTCCCTCCTCCCTCCTCCCTCCCTCATCCTCCTCCTCCCTCCCTCCCTCACCTCCCTCACCCTCCCTCCTTCACCCTCCCTCCCTCCCTCCTACCCTCCCTCCCTCCCTCCTCACCCTCCTCTCCCTCCTCCCTCCTCCCTCCTCCCTCCTCCTCCCTCCCTCCCCTCCCTCCCTCCTCCTCCTCCCTCCCTCCCTCCTCCTCCTCCTGGCCGGGGCAGTATTTCTGGACCCTTGTTCAGCTGCCGGGGACGCAGAAATAGACCGGCTCTCTGTCTCCGGCCTCAAAACACAGACCGGCCGCGGCCTGAGGCGACCTCCTCCTCCTCCCGCCGCCTAGACTGACTCACGAGGTCCTCTCATATAGATTCGTAGTCAAATCGAATAATACCCGTCTACATTAATCAATACGCGTCCTGTCATCCGCCATGGAGGGGGGGCTGGAATAGCGTACATTACGTTCGGTTCGGTCTTATTCCAGACCGGTTTCTCAGACTCAATACTTGAGCACCTTCAAAAATTCCCCCCGCACCCAATACATACATATATCGGTACTGAGATATAATAATCGGTAAAATTGACAATAAAACCCCGAGGACTTGAGTAAAGTTACACTGGCACACTTTGGACTGCTCGCGAAGTCGTGCCAAAGTGGACTGTTACTGCTACTGAAGACCGTACCGGCGAGCCGAAATCTACTGTCATTCATTTATTTTATTCACATTACAATTATTGCAATTTCTTCTGTTTGTTCTCCTTCTGTTTTATTCCGGTGCACAAAACTAGCGATAGAAAAAGAAACCAACACTGTGACGTCACTTTTATACTATATATATATATATATATATATTTTTATATATATATATATATATATTAATGTAAAGGCACCTAAGATGATTTTCATTTAAAATTAATTACATAATAATTTAGGAAAACATTTAGCGAATAATAAAGAATTTTCATTTCCCCGCGTCAGATAGAAAAAGAAAGCAATACGGTGACGTCACTTTTGACTATAATATATATATATATATATATATATATATATATATATATATAAAATTTATGGTATTTATTTTTTCAATCCTTCCCACAATATTATTGCGCCATATTTTGAACTTTAATGAATTTTATTGCTCATACTGAATGATACGGTACCAAACGAGGTCGATATTGGGCGTTAATACCGCATTGAGTTCTCGGATTTTTAATGTAAATTTTCCCGGCCGTCGCAATAATATTGTAATAAAATTCATGTTTAATGTATTATAATATTTAAGTGTATTTAAATGTAGTACGGGCCAATGGGCCGGAACGCATGCCAGTACATATCGTTTGTATCGTTATAATATTTGTATTTAAAGAAATGAGAATTATTTGTAGAAAAATAAAATATCGCTGTTACTACCGGTGTTACGACACACTGTAATCGTATATACCAGCGCTTAAATGTCGACAGATTTTCGTCCCATTTCTGCGACGCCGACGTTTCGCGCCCGTTTAACCGCGCCGTCATCAGGGTCCTCCCCCATTCACCCCCGCCCCCCCGATTATAATAAATTATAAATTTAAAATTGACGTGCCGTCGCTGTCATCGACTCCTTCGTTGGACAGAGCCGAGGCTGTTCTTCCGCCTCTATCGGGCGGGGATTTTCGTTAAGCCCGAAAAGCCCGTACACCAAAGTGTGTGTATATATGTATATATCTCTGTATACCGATTTGGGTGTATAGCCTACTTTTTTTTTCTGCTTGTTTTCCGGTGTGCCCAGGGCAAACTGGTGAACGGCTGGGGAGGATTCAACGGTTTCGCCAAGTATCTGCCGACACTGCCCGCTATCGGCGACGCCATAGGTAAGAGAACAAAACACCCCCGCCTCACCACCACCCCCACCCCCACCCCCAACAATCAATTAGAAAAGTTCGACTAAAAAAAAACAGAAAATATAGACGAGAGAAAAACTGGAATTTTCGCTTTGAATTTTGACTCCGGGGCCAAAATGGGACAGCCAGCCCTTCGTCAAAAGCGTCGCTTGTGTTCCCCCACCACCCCTAACAAAATATCCGTTCTCGATTCACCAGATTTTACAACCTAATAAAAATTAAAAGTACATTTTGTATATAGTGTTGTCGGCATGGCTTTCTGGAGTTTACAAAAAAAAAAAAAAACCCGAAAAGATGGGCTTGTCGTTGCGCTAATGAGTTAAGAGCGGTGTTGAGTGTGAATGAAAAGAATTGAAATTGATGTCGCAAAAAAAAAAAATTTCAAATTATCGAATAATATAAAATAAAACACCCCGTTGGACCCTGATGATGTGACCGGACTTCAGCTTATTATCAGGTCTACCCCCAAAAATAATCGACAATTTGATAAGATGTATTTCGGTCTTGAGGAGTTCCTCAAGAGAGAGGGAATCGAAAATTTTCACCGGAGAGTTGTCGATAATATCGTTGAATATACAGTAGATTAATTATTAAAGTTTCTTTTTTAGAGAAATAAAATGAATTCCAAAGTCAAAATATCGATTACTTTTGGGTACCTCTAATATATATTTCACTCGTTGTAATTTCACTTAGAGAAATTCGAAACGGGCATACCGCGTAGCGAATTTAAAAATTGCAAAACTTATGAAAAAAAAAAGAAACTTCGAAATTTCCCTCGTTAGACGGATGAAAGTTGGCACGACTGTTACAAAAATCGCAAACGGTTTTTATCATTTCTCTACTGAAATTCTAAATACGTCATTTTGACGCATACCACAGAGATGTAGCGGTATACCGCGCAGAGAATTTCAAAATTGCAAAACATAAGAAGAGAACAAAAACTTCGAAATTTCCCTCGTTAGACGGATTAAAGTTGGCACAACTGCTAGAAAAAGTCCAAACGGTTTTTATAATTTTTCTACTGAAAGTACGTCATTTTGACGCATACCATAGAGAGATAGCGGTATACAGAGTAGGGAATTTCAATATTGCAAAACTTAAGAAAAAAACTTCGAAATTTCCCTCGTTAGACAGGATCAAAGTTGGCACAACTGCTACAAGAAATGCAAACGGTTTTTATAATTGTTCTACTGAAATTCTAAATACGTAATTTTGACGCATACCGTAGAGATATAGAGGTGTACCGCGCAGAGAATTTCAAAATTGCAAAACTTAAGAAAAAACAAAAACTTCAAAATTTCCCCGTTAGACGGATGAAAGTTGGCACAACTGCTACAGAAAGAAATGCAATTTCTGTCCTACCGAAATTCAAAATATTCATTTCGGCGCAGGGAATTTCAAAATTACAAAACTTTTGAAACACCCCCGAGAAAAAAAAATAACGATATATATTTGCCTCGTTGAACGGACGAAAGCGGGCGAATTTTCCTACTGAAATTCGAAATTTCGTGTTAAAATTGATGATTTCCCCATCGCCGCGGTACCCCCTACCCACGGGCATGGGACATGGCCTATAGGATGACTAGAGTGGGGCGTAAAACGTTTATTTTCATCGTAGGTTTGTGGTCCTTCTTGTCTCCTCTCTCGCCGTCTTCAGTAGCGCGGTGTCAGTCACTGTCGCCACTTTGGATTGTTTTTTTTAAGCGGTAAGTGCACCGCAGAGGCACAAGTGCGGTGAGGAAAAGTGCGTCCCCCCGAAAAACGTCCCATCAGGGTACTAACACCGCGCTACTGAAGACGGCGATCGGCCGAACAGGAGACGGGTATTATTGCAACCGCTCGCAGACCGCCACAAAACAGGTATGTTTCGACTGTTTATCGATTCCTATTGGAAGTTTTCAACCCGTTGTTGTTATTTCTGTTGTAGGCGACGTTGCCGACGCCCTGAGCGAGCTGTGCCTCAACGACAAGGGATGCTACAAACAGCCGCCCTCAACATACCTCTGCCACTTGTGCTTCGGCAAGGGCCACTACATCAAAGACTGCCCGATGGTACGTTGCCACAAGGGACACAGGGCAAGCCCTCCCACTCTTTAGTTCGTTCCGCTCCATTTTAATATACGCGAAAATACCGCAGAGTTCCCGGAGAATTTCATTCCGGAGGTTTCACTCCTCCGTCACGCGATTATCGTTCGTGTCAGGATGGTGGACTTGGAAATAACGTAAGGTATTTGTGGTGTTTTTCGGTCGATCGGCGGCTCTTCGTCAGTTTCGTCGAACTTCGTCGGCACTTTATTTGGTTTCGTGCCGGTCTGTTTCTTACAGTAGCTGCGTGACGCACGCACAGCATGTACCCATTTGAACCCATTTGGTCAAGCCTCCCTCCTCCCTTAAGTTTTGCAATTTTGAAATTCATGCCCATTTCGAATTTCCCCAAGTAAAATTACTGCCCAAAAGTAATCGACATTTCGACTTTGGAATTCATTTTATTTTGCCGCACTTTGGGGGTGTCGATTACTTTCGCGGTAACCTATATATATATATATATATATATATATATATATATATATGGTGTCCCAAAATTAACGCAAGATTTGAATCGAACTTTGGCCCTCCAAACTTTCATTATTGTGAAATTAATAGGGTTGCAAAGAACGGTGGCAAATTCGTATCTCGCGTTAATTTTGGGACACCAATATAAAAGTTTAACGTACCCGTTTTGTGGCCTGCTAGGGGTTGGAATAACGTAGGTTTTGTGGTGTTTCGTCTCCTCTCTCGCCGGTTTCGGCCGGTCGCCGTCTTCAGTAGCGCTGCGTCAGCCACTGTCGGCACTTTCCGGGGGGGGGGCGGGGGTAACCACCGTCAAAGTGACACAACGGCGCTACTGAAGATGGCGAGCGGCCGAAACAGCACAAATCCGGGGCCCAGCCGACGGTCTTGTTTTCGTCCGAAAACTTCATTTTTTCTTTTTTCTCTATTCCGCATACGCCGGCAGCAGGCTCGTCCTAAGGGCGAGGGCCTGACACCGTACCAGGGGAAGAAGAGGTGTTTCGGCGAGTACAAGTGCTCAAAGTGCAAGCGCAAGTGGATGTCGGGCAACAGCTGGGCCAACATGGGACAACAGTGCATCAAGTGCCACATCAACGTCTACCCACACAAACAGGTACAAATCACTATCACTAGTCTAGAAAAATACTCTAATATACTGTAAGTTTAAAATCTCCGAAAATACGAACTCCAAAATTGGAATGGTATTTTTGCGATACCAAAGCCTTCAGGCTCTCCAAGTCGGCCGTCGCGCCGGTACCGTTTTTCGGACTGCAAAATAAATTTAAAATACACTTATAAACGTTTTTCCGGTCCGGGGGAACAAGGTATTTAAGGGGTACCCAAAAGTAATCGACATTTTGACTTTCGAAATCAGTTCGGTTTTCGGTTTCGAAACGAAAACAATAAGTCAGTTTTTGAAACGATTGTCGTGAAATCAATTCAGGCAGTCACCGAAAAGTGCACGATAATATTAAAAATGGATAATATTTTCCTTCGGTTCGATATATATATATATATATATATATGTGTGTGTGTGACGTCACATATATGCGGTCGAGGATGGGGGTGGAAAAGTTGTACTGCTGCGACTTTACCGACTTTCAGTTATATATTTTGGCTATTCTTTTTTCTGCCCTCCAGAGACCCCTTGAGAAGCCGGACGGACTTGACGTTTCGGACCAATCCAAGGTGCATCCCCAGCACCTGTGCGAGAAGTGCAAACAGCTCGGTTTCTACTGCAGGAGAGAAACGCAGATCAGGCTCGGATACGCGTAGCCCGACGAAATACGGTAACTGGACATTATATATTCAATTGTAAAAGAAAGTTGAAAAAACGAAAATTCAATTTTTTCAAAAATTTTCACTAATTTGTCCCACATACTCAGTCGACACAGTGGTCCCAAAGTGAGATACACTTGCCCTATAGAGGAAAGTTGAAAAATCGAAAATTTAATTTTTTCAATAATTTTCACGGATTTTTCCCATAGTCAGTCGACACAGTGGTCCCAAAGTGAGATACACTTGCCCTATAGAGGAAAGTTGAAAAATCGAAAATTTAATTTTTTCAATAATTTTCACGGATTTTTCCCATACTCAGTCGACACAGTGGTCCCAAAGTGAGATACACTTGCCCTATAGAGGAAAGTTGAAAAATCGAAAATTTAATTTTTTCAAAAATTTTCACGGATTTTTCCCATACTCAGTCGACACAGTGGTCCCAAAGTGAGATACACTTGCCCTATAGAGGAAAGTTGAAAAATCGAAAATTTAATTTTTTCAATAATTTTCACGGATTTTTCCCATACTCAGCCCACAGTGGTCCCAAAGTGAGATACACTTGCCCTATAGAGGAAAGTTGAAAAATCGAAAATTTGATTTTTTCAAAAATTTTCCCCAATCTGTTGCACCCACACTCCGCCAAAGGAATATCGAAAAACCGAAAATTATTTAAATATCAAAAACGACCGCGTATTTGTCCGTAAACTTTCAATTTACTGTTTCGACTTTTGTGGGACCGAATTGATATTTTTGTATTGAGAGTTCGGTGTGTTTTAATCTAATGATAGATTAGAGTTTCAGCGTGCAATTTGCGTTCTCCGATGGCGGACGACAAATTTCAACCGTTAAAACGAGAGGGATAAAAGAATAAACTAGGGTATATTCACTAGAATATATTGATTTTGTATATTATACCGTAAAACATAGACTTGTCTTTAGAGCGATGATTTTACGCTAATGAAATTGAGATGGCCTTCCGTTGAAACCGAGAAACCGTTGGCAATCAATATAATATAATAATAATAATGGTGGAATAAGAATTTTTTACAATTCGTATTCTGTCATTTAGTACTCAAGAAAAACGTATTCATTCTTCTAAACTAGACCAGAAACGTACTGAAATTCGGCTTATTTCAGTTAATAATTAATAACAAAGGTTGGCATCACTGGTAATACGCTGCAACTAGTTGCAAACCGAATATATATATATTTTGTTGCAAGTGTAAACGTATTTCTTATATTTTCACAGATAACAGGATGAAGATAATTTTGAAGAAAGACAAAAAACCCCAGGAGCTTATTATTATTATTATTATACTATTATTATTATTATTACCCTTGTTTTAAGTCCAATACGTAAAGCAAATACCTCAATTAATTAAAGTTTACATATTGTTAAGTAATTTATAAGTCTATACCGTGTATTGAGAGTGAAACTGTAATGTGATATCAGTCATATATATATATAAATCAGTCATAAAGAAGAGCAATTTATAAAATACCTTAGATGTTTTTTTTTTAAAAAGAAAAAGAGATTAATTGTAAGAGAAATAAAGAATTATTAAGTAGAAAAGAAACAAAATGAACATTATGTATAAATTTGAAAATGAAGTAAGTGTACTGTTTTTTTTTCTAAATGTAAATTTCAATTAAGACAACTAAATATGTATATATAGATGGAAATGTTATTATTGTAAAGTGAAAAGAAGAAATAAGTAAATTCAGACCAAACTGTGTTACCGTAGGAATAGAATTCGGGAATCATATTTTACCGAGAGGTGTTTGTAAATTTTTTTAAAAAGAGGTAATTACTATTTTTTTTGTTTTTTGTACAATAATATTTTGTACGCAAGACGCCAATTTGTATGTCTCGTCGGAAACGACAAGACACTTTTATAAGCAGACAGTTTGTATATTTGTATAAGCTATCGATGTATGTATATTTTTTTTTTTGTTAAATGTATCTCCTTTTTTTTTTATTGTATTGTAACAGCACGGCTAGTCGAAACAATTGCTCAACAGTAAAAACGCAGTGACAATTATAAGTTGTTAATTAATTAATGGTTTTTATTAATTGACGACGTCGCGGAAAGTGCCCCGATCGAGTAAATATTCAAAATGTCAGCTGATCAAAATCAAAGAGAGTAAATTTACAAATCGACGTTACAATTTATAAATTTCCGATTATTACGTCGTATATATCGAACAAAGAGAATTGGATCGGATAAAAAATAGATACAAATAAAAGTAATAAAATGTTAACACAAAGCATTAGCAATAGCCGATTGTAATGCACTAATCTGCTAACCATTATCGATTTTAAGTTTCAAACCTAGCTTGAAAATTTACTTTTCATTACTCAATTTAAAATTCAATTACTCGGTTTAACACATAACATATTTCGGTGAACTCATAACGGAATAATAAAAAAAAACTTACACGTAGTTGTAATTTAGAAGGCGGTGTCGGCCGGAATCAAATCAGCGACCGAAGACATTTATTACGAATATTAATTAAATACATTTCATATAGCAAACTATTAATGTAAAAATAAGATAATTTAACAAGTTTCTTACCTGCGCATACTGCTTACATTTCTTAATACGATACAGTTGTTGGTTTAACCAGATAAATTATTCAGCAACATCATATATCAATACCTCGGTTTTTTTCTCAAAGTCACTAAACGGAACGAATATTACTATATTTTTTGACATTTCAGGAAGCATTTTCAAAGAATTGACTACTTCAGGTTCGGAGGAAAATTGACAAATTTAAGATAGAGAAAAGAAAAACGGCGGGAACACAGAAAGGTTGCGAACGGCCGAGGACAAAATGGCGGACTGGAACGGAAAAAATATATATCGATAAATGACAGAGAGCTACGAATAATCTGTGGTGGAGCCGCGTTTCTATTATTTTTATCCGTTTAAAGTATTAAAACAATTTTGTACTGCGTTCTATTCGAAATGCCCGTATTATAAATGTTTCACAAAGCTGACGCGCTACAGTTCTACCTAAATCCGCCATCTTGGAATTTACCGCGATCGGGACGTTCAGGTTTTTCGGGTACGCGATTCAGAAAAATGAAAAATGCCATCAAATTATAACCATCTTTATTCGACAGATACAACATATTGGAATTCATCGTTTTATTTTCCGTTTTATTTTATTATTTTTTTTTTATACAACATTCGCATATAAGATATACTCGTTAACAGAGGGTTCTCCAAGGGGTCCAACTTCCGAATCGACAACAAAAACAAAAACAATGCCTTCTTCAATATTCGAAATAACGTTCAATAATTGACAATTTAATTAAATTTCAATAACGCAAACCATATTTCAATTTTTTTTTTGTTTCTTTAAATACATTTATCATTTACAAATACGGGCTAAAATATACAATTTATATATATGTGTGTACGTGTATATATACACTAAGAGAGAATTAAATCAATCCACTTTCTACTAACTACAATCTCTAGGCTCTTTATATATAATTTTATGTACCGTATAATTTATGTAATCTACTACAGAACGATGATTAAAAAAAAAATAATCAAATGCATCTCTTCCTTGTCTCCTTTGTACTCAGGAATGGCGTAAATAAAAAAACAAAAAGAGAAATAAAATTCGACAATAAATAGATTGTAAACCGTCGAAAAGTAATAAAGGGATATTTTGAATCGGAACCTATTTATTTATTTCAACCCCAAACTTTGTTGAGCAAATTGTTCAAATTAAAATTCGAATAAAACTGAAATATACCCATCCACTAAATATGTATCTGTATATAAATACATACATAAAAAATTGAACATAATAAAATAGTGGATAAAATAAAATCAAACAAAGCATTCTTTGTTTAAGATGAAATGGTCTGCCGGTAAACAATTCGCCAATTTTAACCCTCTATGGGCCAGTGTAATTTTCAATGGGTCACATTTCAATTTATCGAGATTTTACCAAATAATTACATTTTTGTGAGATGGCCCATAAATTTTAATCCTATAACATTCCTATAACGAATATCAATTTTTTTTCAATTGCTTATTTTTCGTTCCCCAAATTTTTTGGATTTAACACAAAAATTCGGCCCGTAGAGGGTTCAGTTTTAAATCCGTACAACTGATAATATTTTATCGAATATTTTCACACTGCAAGAGGGGAAATTGTACAATTATAATAAGTGCGATTATGCGTGGTGTGTGTGTGTGTGTGTGTGTTATAAGTAGATCATTTCCCTTATCAATACTTAATTTCAGGGTACATTTTCATATCACAGTCCGTACCACTTTCTGTACCCCGAATGAAATAATGGCAATAACTATTTTAATTTGTAATAAAAAAAAAAAAAAAATGGGACGTTCGACGAGACTGCAGGAGAAAACTTGAAAAAAACAGAATACTGAAAAAGTAATTAATGCAATAAATTATAGATTATTCGTTCAACTTATACTAGGTAAACTCATCTTACGACTGAACAATAAAAAAAATCCTTAAATGGAGATTTAATTTTACATCGAATTACATTTAATTAGTAGAATTGTACTGATATAGGTACTTAGTGTGTGGGGGCTATTGGCTAGATTCAAATCAGCAACCTAGAGAGTCTCAACAACGCATTAATGAATATTAATATTAATTTAAAACAACATAAATATAAATACATTTCATTATAATAACCGACCTGTTAAAGTAAAAATGCTATAATTAACGAGTGATGTTTCTTTACCTACGCATTTCCATAATTTCTCTTCAATTTGTGTGTTCAACAATATAGTACAGTGCATATATTTCTATCGTTACAACATTAATAGAATAAATAGAGAGTTTTAATAGTGATTTAAAACAAAAATATATATATATATATATATCGTTATAAACACTGAAATTTATGTTCCTCTACTTGATCGAAATAAGTGTCGGACCTACGAGTGCTGTGGAAAGGTTACGGAGAATTCGGTTGATTATTGAAAGCCTACTGATTACCAGAAAATATTGAAAACGTTCATTATTCGCGATGCCTACTGAAGACGGCGTACGGCCAGTTTGGCAAACCGACTTGACCGGCGATAGGAGACAGAATAACGTGAAAACTAAGGTAAAATTTTATTTTCTTTCGCTAGCTAAAAAACCCGTATCTCTGACACAGTTCCAAAACCGGCAACAGGTCTCTCTCTTCTCCTTATAGTCTCATTAATTTATTGATTACTTTAAAATACCTGTTTTGTGGTCTGCGAGGGGTTGGAATACCGTAGATTTCGTGCGTTTGTGTATCCTATAGCCGGATCGGTCTTTTGCTAGGCTGGTTTCGGCCGCTCGCCATCTTCAGTAGCGGTGCTAGTCACTTTTGGGACTTTCGATGTTTTTTGGTCAACCTCACTTCATTGTCACTATCACTTGTACTGTGGTGGTTGTCTGTTTTCGTGTGTGTGTGTGTGTGTGTATATATATATATATATATATATATAAATTTTACAGGACAAACAGACAACTACCACAGTACAAGTGACACAGTGACAGTGGAGTGAGGGTACCCAAAAAACATCCAAAGTACCAAAAGTGACTGACACCGCTACTGAAGATGACGAAACCGGTCTAGCAAAAGACCAAACCGGCGAGAGACGAGACAGAAACGCATGAAATCTATGGTATTCCAACCCCTCGCAGAGCACAGGTATGTTAAAAATTAGTGAATTTCAAATATCAGAATAAATGCGTTAAATATTGCTTTGAAACGGGTGCAACGTTGTTTCGTTTTTGTGGGGAAAACGTCGTTGCCGCATTCGTGATATGTTGTTCGAGACGAAGGGAGATAACGAACACTGTCTAATGTTGTTCGTTCACTTGTCTTGTGTGGGGCAGAAACGTAAGTGGTGCGAACGGCTCAGAACGTATCGCACCAGGGCGTATCGCGCTTCGTTCTCATTTCGTTGTTGTGCTCGCCGCGGCGAGGTTAGCTCGGTGGTTCGGGCGGCGACAGGACCGGAAACTGTCCCAATCCGGACGGCCCCTCCATGAAGCCGGGAGCGAACAGTAGCGAACTGCTGCCTGCGCGGGGAAACAAAAATATATTCTGTACAAACAATAATTCATTTTTTTTTTGGAATACCTGTCTTGTGGTCTGCGAGGGGTTCGGTCTTTTGCTGGACCGGTTTCGGCCGCTCACCATCTTCAGTAGTTCAGGACGCACCCCGAAAGCATCCAAAGTGACTAACTACTGAAGACGGCGAGTGGCCGAAACCGGTCTAGACACGAGAGGGGCGACCGAAGAACACGAAACCTACAGCTCGCCGACCACAAAACGTATATACTAAACTGATTTTTAAACAATTTTTAACGATTCGATTAATGAGTTCAGTTTACCTGCCGGTTGTATCGGGACCTGATTAACAGGCGACAGCACAGTTTGGGGCTGAAACATTTCAAACGAACATTTCTGAAAAAACAGACACAAGACCTAAAATTAAGTGTACGGAAAACGAATTGAAGCTAGAAAACAATAAATAAAAACAAAATAAAATGCGAAATAAAAAAAAGAAGTAAACTAAATCCTCTTTCCGATCAATCTTGCGCAACGTACAAGCATAATATAAAACAAGTATATAACAAATAGACGGGTCAATAATTTTTTAACATCGATGTTTTTGAAATATTACAGAAACATTGTCTATTAACACTTCTCCTCCGCAAACAGGTCGATGTGTTAATGCACCACTAACACTAAATTCAAATTTATAATAATCGAAACAATTAAAAAGCTAAATTATAAATAAAAGTCAGTAGATGTAAATAATGTTTATGGCTCATTTTATTGAGCCATTCATTATAAGTAATAATAAAATACTCAATTTTCATTTTCGAATGAAGAAACTTTTGTAATGTTTATGGCTCATTTCATTGACATCAGTGCTTACATGCAGTAAAATTTGAACCATTATTTAACCGTAGATTTCGTGTGTTTCATAAAGTATAGAATATAATTTTTTAATACATAATGGGCACAGTAGATTTCTACTGTGTTTCTACTCTCCTCTATCGCCAGTTCGGTCTTCTGCTAGACCGGTTTCGGCCGTTCGCCATCTTCAGTAGCGCTGTGTCAGTCACTTTTGGATGTTTTTCTCACTGTCAACTACTCAGTTGGAATACACTGATACTGTCCTGTTAGTATTATACTGATTATCGCTAAAAGCGAATATCAGTCGAGCTCAAGACTGGATGAGAGAGAGAGAGAAAATGAATCATAATTGTACAATTATGTACGTTTTCAACTCACCAGATCCTGGTAGAAAAACTGGGCCGACGGCGCTTCGGATTTTTGAACCGCGTTCGTAAAACCGGAATAGACGGGCAGCGTGATGTTGGCGGCGTTCTGGTTGACGGGCGGACCTATCGGCGTCGACAAAAGCTGCAACAAGTTCATTTACCAAGTTTATAGGTGTATCAAGCGAAAATGCGTAATATAACGATAATATTTAAAACTCGAGTCGACCATCGGTACTTTCTTAATAGATATAGAAGCGGCCAATCAGTCCACAACAGTTTGGAGACTTTTCTTTCGGGACCGTGCAGTTCTCTGCTAAGAAATTCAACATCTCTGGTATCTCACAACATCGTATCCAACATTTTATTCTTTTGGGAACTTATTGAATACAATAAGTCAGACGGGGGTTAATCGAATAAAATAGACATTTTATGTCAATTATTTCGGTTGAAATTTATGAATCTGTTACGCTATAAAATTATGAACTATAAAATAGGTAAAACAATTCTACAATTTTGTATTAACTACTAGTCGACGCGATGCTGCTTGTCTAATAATCATAATTTGTATATGTTTTGTGGGTCTCCCAAGGCCAAAGTATTAGGGGTACCCAAAAGTAATTAACATTTTGACTTTGGAATTCATTTTATTTTGCTAAAAAAGAAACTTTAATTTTTAATCTACTATATATTCACCGATATTATCACAACTCTCTGCCACTTTTGGAAAATTTTCGATCCCCCTCCTGAAGAACTCCTCAAGACTAAAATACATCTTATCAAATTGTTGATTACTTTTGGGTACAACTAATATTATGATTCCCAAGGATCCATCAATACCCGGTAAGTGTAGAATAGAAAATCATTTCCTCGATGGGTCTACTGAAACAAAGAAAGTGCGGAATCACGAGCGATCCCCAAGAATATGATTTTAAGAGGCCGAATCAGTTTTGCCTCGAATTTATTATTCCGGCACAACCTCATCGCCATTTCACGGCCGATTGATGGCCAGCGAAATGACCGTAAGGGAAATGAAAGGTTGGGAAATGTTTCCTTCACGCGGATCCCCCACCTACTCGGGACTTATGTACTCCGGGAGCTTTGTATATTTTCCATCACCCGACGATAGAGGGGTGCGGTAGAGGGGCGATGTTTACCTGTCCGATATGGGGGAATATCGGCGCCGGGGGCTGCCAGTTCTGCGGCGTGACCAGCGACGGCGCTGTGGACGGCGGGCAGGCGACGGTGGGCTCCGCCGAGTCTTCGGCCCTCGAATTGGAAACCGCCGACAGGGCTGGAGGGGGAGGAGGGGGAGGCGACGACGACGGCGATATCACCCGCATCGGACTTCCGCAACTCGGCTTCGCCGTTTCCTCGACTTCCGCCACTGTGTTCTCCGCAGCGCCACCCACCGTTTCCTCCGGCGATTCTTTCAAACCGACCTCCACTGCAATATTCGTTACAAAGCTATTGTAGAAAACCGTAACCGAGTTATAGCTAAAATACGAAACAAACATCTGCAAAGTCATTTTTTCTAGCTCTACTGAAAACTACTGAATCTGCAGTCGACATGTTGGTTAAAATGCAGAACAGGAGGCCCCCCACTAATAGGCGAGGTTATATATCGATACCTGTTAAATTCAATATCGTGACGTACGCTGTAGGCGACTGGTTTTTTTATTATTACTATTTTGCTTATAGAAGCACGACGTCTTTTGTGGGTACGGAAAGGTTGAGTCTGCATTTTTTCACGAGTTTGAGGCATGAGAGTCCGGAAAGAGTGATTGAGATACGTACGAGTCATGGATTGGTCGCGACAGAGAAAGAATACGTCTCTCAGACCGGGTAATTTATTGGAAGAAGCCGGTCGATATTAGTTAAATTACAAAATTGAACCTTTTGTACAATCGATAGTTTCCAGGGCGAAGGTTATAACAATAGTTGAAACAGATATGTCACGATATCGAATGAAACAGATAACGATATACAACCTCGCCTATTAGGTTATCAGTGGGGGCCCACTATACTGTATTTTAACCCAGTAGATCTAGAAAAATTTACTTTGCAGACGTTCGTTTCGTATTTTAGCTATAACTTATGATTTTATACAATATGATTTTATGTATATATATACATAAACGATCACCTGTCGGATGAGCCCTGAATAGTTCCGACTGTAGGTTCGGAAGGAAGGCGCTGATCCTGTCCCAGGTCACGGTCCAAATTTCGTTGTGTCCGTCCTCTCCGGTGAAAACATTCGCCGAATCCATGACAAGCAACATGTTCTTCAGCGATTCGGGAATCGCCTCGTACTGCAATAATTACAGTATTAGGTTGGGAGAGGGAAAAGTAATCCGTTACACATGCTCAGTAGACGGAAGTACTCGCATGTGTCCAGTTTTGTATTTTATCGGGTCAAATTTGTACTCACTGAAGAGGGTGATTATTTCCCTACAAGACGGGCACATTTTGCCATTGTTGGCCGTAAAAAATGTTAGTCCGGATTTGCGGAGTCCGGGACAGAGAAAAAATTCAGTACGTTATTTCGATAAAGGCGAAAAAACATGCCGGTACTGTAGTAATGAGATACAGAAGAGAAGCTAAATGTATTATCCCGATAAACCAATCGAACCGTCTCGGGTACCAAAAAAATGCACCGTGTATTGATCCGAAAATTTAAATCGATTAATTGAAAAAAACAAAACTGAAAACTATACTTACGAGAAGATCGCTATTATCGACGTGCATATATTTATCCATGAAATCGAGTATCGTGAGCCAAAGCTGAGTGAAACTGCACAGAGACAGGAGCGGAGACAGGTGATGAAGGAATACCTGAAACAATTCAAAATAACAATTACTTTTCAGGTTTAGAATACCCGTCACTGTACAAGGATGCCCGAAAAACATCCAAAGTGACTAACACCGCTATTGGAGATGGCGTGAGAGAGGTGACAGAAACACACAAAATCTAAGGTATTCCAACCCCTCGCAGACCGTAAAACTGGTATTCTATTCTATATATGGAATATATATATACATATACAAATATTTAAGTTGTTTACTGTGTTTTCGATGTACTAAAGTGGAGGGACTGATTGGAACTCCTCGTGTAGGGTTTAGCAAAATGAAAGGGCGGAGGGAGCCACTCCGGCAATCCTTAATCACTCCGCATACTATGTATATATATATATATATATATATATATATACATGTGAATACAAATATTTATAAAAAAATTATTACTAAAGGCGAGGGACTGGTCCTGTATTCTATATACAGGGGTAAACTATTTCTGTTAGTATTTCACATCGGTGTATGTAATATATTAGAAATGTATTTCTGTTCGACAGAGAAAAACGTGAATATTATTTTAAACGTTTACCTTCGACAGGACGGTCGCCGCCCGAATGCGCGTCTCTTCGAATCCTTCGTGCTGCGAGGAGAAAGGTTCGAGGAGCCGGTTGAGGAGCGGGAAAAGGACCTGCGTGAAGCACGACTCCCATTCACCACCGGAGAGAGTCTGAAGGTCCTGAATCAGCAACGCTCGCTGAAGATACGTAATGGCACTCATGCGAACCTGGCGCGACAACAAAAACACAAAAAAAAAACTCAGCTGCCGAAGTCCAACAATTAATCGGAGTACTGTAGGTTCATGATGTTTCTGTTTTATATATATATATATATATATATATATATATATATATATATATATATACATATAATCCTATTAAAGGATCACACCCGCCCAACCACCACACTATCCCCTTCCGACAATCTGACTCACACTTAGAAAACGGATTAACAAAATCCGAAGACAAACACAATCCCCCCCAATAACAATAACAGAACACATATATATATATAAACGACTGACAAACACTACAGTACATGTGAAAGTGACAGTGGGCAGTGAGGATGGCCGAAAAACATCCAAAGTGCTGACAGTGACTGACACAGCGCTACTGAAGATGGCGAGCGGCCGAAACCCCGGTCTGGCAAAAGACCGAACCGGCGAGAGGAGACAGAAACATCACGAACCTACAGTATTCCAACCCCTCGCAGACCACAAAACAGGTATATCAAATTAGTTTTTTTCTTTATTTGTACAATCAATTATAACATAACTATACGTACAAGTGTTGAGTGTATGTTTTTCACTAAAAATGGCTTGACGAAAGAGACCATCCAATGACGGCACTTATCACAACGCGTGAAATAATTTATGGCTCGGTAAAGTGATTCTACGGGCTAAGAAGATCTCTGCGCCGGCGGCGTTTATGCTCCGCGATGCCGGCCCTTTATTACATTGATCAAAAAATTTTGATGATTATGAACATCATATAACTCCGAATTGTTTTACCTGTCGTTTCGAGTGTGAACAAAGTCGCGCAATGCCCTGCAGGAGGGGGCACCAGCCGTGCACCCACAGTGATACGTGTTCGGGCTCAGCGCTCTCCTCGGCCCACCACCTGTATATCTGCGCCGTCCTCGTGTGCAGTGTATAGATCAGATCGAGCAGCTGGGGAAAAAAAAAAAAAAATTGGCATTGGCATTAGTTGAAAATACACGTTTCGGTACATCTTCAGTAGCGGTGTTAGTCACTGCGGACGTTTCGGGCACCGCTACTGAAGGTGGCGAGCGGCTGAAACCGGCAAAAGACCAAACCTGCGAGAGGAGACAGAAACGCGAAAATTTAATAACAATGCTCGATAGATATAATGTATGTTTGGTTATTTTATACTTGTAATTTATGCCTTCGGTCTGTGTTCGACCGGCAACCGTTTATAAACAGAGTACGATAGAATTGTCTATGTTTGTGATATTTCTGTCTCCTCTCGCTGGTTCGGTCTTTCGCTAGACCGGTTTCGCCCAATCGTCAGCCGGCGCAAAAAAGACCAAACCGGCGAGATGAAGAAGGACGGAAACATAACGAACCTACAGTATTCGAACCCCTCGCAGACCACAAAACAGGTATATTAAATTACGATAGAATTGTTTGTAATAAAATTTTCATCTTATTACCGTAAATATCTCAACTGTGGATGTAAGTAGTACAAACCAGTCTAGATTTTAATGTCCATTCAGCATTTCCCTCTCCCCCACTATTATAAGCGGCTAACGCCATCTATTGGTGCGCCCCAAACCAGTCTAGACATCATTCTTGCATCTTCCTATATGATACGATGCATCATCACACGAGTGTGATTCATCGCTGTACCAGCTACGATTCATCGTAACATCGGCAGCCGACATATATATATATATATATATATATATAAATATAAGTACGTATGACATAGCTTTATCACACTATGGCAGAATGCAAAGTGGAGACTGACACGAGAGAAAAAATTAAACATGCTAGGATAGAAAGATTATTAGTTCACATTTACTAATCGTAAATAAGTTTCTATTTAAACTATATATATATATATATATATATATATATATATATATATATATATATATATGACCCTCCGGAATAGGACATTAACTGCCGCTCAGGAGTTAATTGGACTATCACTAAATATATCAAATGTTCAAAAAATTCCGATATAGTACTTTTTTCAGAATTTTTTTTGTTTAAAAAACATTTTCAAGTGACCTCTTGGCACGATGCTATGGAGCATTTCTTGAAAAATTGTTTTACTGTCGCAACCGTAAAATACAATAAGCGATATTGTATTTTACAATATTGTATTTTGTTTATGATTTAGTAGAAACGAATAGACAATAACGGAGGAGAAAATAATTTTTTAATTCAATTTATTAAACTGCGTTAACGAAACTGTAATTGTATTAAAACATTAAATATATAAATTTGACGTTATATTAAAAAACAAAAACAAAAAAAAAAACAGTAGCTATTGACGACCCCGATTGAAGATTTTTTAACATTTTTTTTCTTTGACTGTTTCACAACTGTAAAATGCAACAATAGACATTGATTTTCAAGAGGCGTCAATAATGAGTAGATAATGACGGAGGAGAAACCCCGAAAATTGTATTAGGACGATGGGTGATTCGGAAGTGAAATTCGTTATATTTTTTGATGAAAAATTCGTGGACATACACTGAACTTTAATAATCTGTACATTAAAAGTTTAACGTATATCCGGTATAGTATTATACGGTAATAATTTATTGTTTAAACCTAATTTCATTATTTCCAAGTAATCTAAGCAGTACTTAGTATCCTGTCTTTTTAACCTTATGTCAGTCTTCTGTCTATATACAGAGGCCGTGTATACTGTACACGTATACCTGAAAAATAGAAACCGTTTTCTCGAGGTACAATCGCGTTATGATTAATCATAAGCCCGATCGGTTCCCAAAGTAATCGCCCATTATCAGTCTCTTATCTTAATTGTTCTTATCACGACCTGAGTTGTGAATCAATTCACAAATTGTCTTCAAGGCGTACAAACGTTATTTATTAAGTGTCGGCAATTATTATTAGTTACTGTTACACAAATCATGTTTCGAGTTAATAAAAATTTCAGAGATATATAATCATCAACCGAACTCCGCCTGTCATGGTGTAGGCACGGACACCAACCCCTTCCTCCGCCATCCCTGGTTAGGAGAAGAAAAATCAGGTATGTCCATATCCCGACATAGAATATTTTTGACAGAAACTTATCTGAATTATATCGAACTTCTTCAGAATAATTTTCATAAATTAAATTATATAGCGACAGTATATAATTTTTTTTAGTTTAAAACACCTGTTTTGTGGTCTGCTAGGGGTTGGAATACCGTAGATTTCGTGTGTTTCTGTCTACTCTCTCGCCGTTTCGGTCTTTCGCTAGACCCCGGTTTCGGCCGCTCGCCATCTTCAGTAGCGCTGTGATGAGTCACTTTGGATGTTTACCGTGGACCACAACAGTAGAAGCGATGACAGTGAGAGTGCAGTGAGGATGCCCGAAAAAAACGTCCAAACCGACTCCTGAAAACCGCTACTGAAAACCGTCGAGAGGAGGCACAGAAATACACGAAATCTGCGCTATTCCAACCACTCGCAGATCACAAAACAGGTATTCTATCTATTCTACCACAACGCACGAAATCTACGATATTTTTTTAGTTTGAAAATGGCCCGAAGAAATTTTAACCCTCTACGTGTAACTTTCAGGTCGCATTTCAATTTATCGAGATTTTACCAAATAATTATAGCTTTTTTTGAGAGATGGCGCATAAATCTTAATCCTATAACATTGTCAAGACAACCAATATCAATATCAATTTCTTTTTAATTTGCATAGATAGGTTTATAATTGCTGATTTTTTGTTCCCCCAATTTTTTTGGATTTAAAATAAAAATTCGCCCCATAGAGGGTTAAATAAGAATTATTTAGCAACCAGTATTCCTTCGCGTTATTTTAAATCGATACAAGAGAATTTTTGCCCCACTTTATGGTATCGGAAAAGCTCAATAAAAGTCGGACCTGCGTATTCGTTAACTATAAATGAAATGTGGAGCTTGGAATTTCAAAAAATCTATTATTTCTTACTCGGAACAAACATCTCGGATTTGATAATTAACCCCTTGGCCAATATCACGATATCTACCGATTGTGTGAGCTATAGTAAACAAGAAAGTCGGTCACGCGCCGTCTACCGAACTGGTGCAAAATGTATACTTTTCATGACATATACGTTTCAGTACAATGAAAGGAATTGTGAAACAATAAACAATGTTTAGGTAGAAATAGTAATTTTAAGACGTCTCGGGTTGTAAATTTTTTAGCACGAGTCAGACTCGTGGTTGTAGGCCGAAAAGGGTTAAAACTTTCAATTCTTGAATTGTAGTGACAATTATCCCCCGTATCTTCCGCCCTTCAGATTCGGGCAAAGCGGTAAGCAGCCGCAGCAGCAGTCAGACCATGCTGAGGGCGGCATCCGAGGAGCACAACGTAGTCGTGAACAACCAGCACGGCCACCCGGTCGGCACTATGGTGCTGCACAGGTGCAGCGTCAAGCGACGGACGCCAATAGCGGCGCAGACATCGCGCGCGTCTGAATGTTCCAGCGCGATAACGACGGACCGACAAGTCAGTACTAGTAGCACGATTGACGAGGAGATATCCACTTTGGCCGGCGAGGAACGCGAAGAAAATTTAGATTTGTGCATATTTTGCTGTTGTAGATTTTGAACAGAACGACCGAACAGGAGCGCGATCTGTGCAAGTCCGAGAGGGCGACAGCTGACGGATAGTGTCGAAACAAAATAAAAAAATACGGGGACAAAATCTAATAGGTACGAGGAGTGCGGATAAACTTGGTACAAAGTGATCGTAAAGTTACAATTAAAAAAATTTAGATTTAAGAGAAACGGTAGAAAATAAATCTATATAATCGAAACAGTTTGTAAATGTTCATAAATAAAGTTATACCTTTATGTTTGCTCGCTTTATTTCAAGAAATCGTTTTAATTATACCTTAAATACCGATTATAAGCTACATTGTGGAAACCTCGAAACCGCCTCAACAGAGTAGATTTAAATCGCGAAATTGGACTGCTTGACCTCCACTAAAAAGGACTTATACAGGTACATATACAAATTGACAATATACAAAGCTGCTCCAACATGACATTCCAACACTGCTCGAATCCAGAGATTCCAATCGAAAGTCCTCCGAACCGTGGTATTTTTTTTCATTGTGAGAACTACGCCAGAACTTAAATCAATTGCACCTACGTTACATGTAAGATTGACGTTGTGCAATAACAAAGAATAAATTTGTCCCTATTAACCTATACGATTGAATAGACGATGAGTACCTGAATGCAGACTTGCTGATAGCCGCTGGGCACTTCTTCGGGGTCGCTTTCGTCAGCGTCATACGCGTTGTTGGACGGGCTTCGAGCTCTCGCGTGCTCCTCGCGGTTCTTCCTGCCGCCACTGCCACCGCCGCCGCTCTTCTTCCTCCCACCTCGACTCATATCCCGCATTTTCCTCATGTTCTTCCTTTCATCTATACAGCGAGGGACAATTATTCGATATAAGCCGGGTTCGTTTGAGAGAGGAATACACGAAATCTACTGTTTAGCCTTAGTCGATAGATAAAAAGAGTTATTACTAGTGATATCGGGGACGTACTTGCGTCGGCGCAGGCTTCAACGAAAACGCGAAGGCAGTGGACGCAGTTCTCGAAGTTGTACGGCGTAATGTGGGCCACGTCCCTGACGAGGAACGCCAGACTCTCGCAGCACTTGACCATCGCGTACGGGTTGTGCGAGGAGAGTTCGCGTTCGCCCAACAGGAGGTCGGGAGGCGGTACCCTGCCGCCCAGAGTCACCGGCTGGATCTCGCCCTCGCGACCCACCTGCAAGAACTGAGTCAATATCGCAGTGTACAAGAATTAACCGGCAGAACCCATCGCAAACTCGATACAACCTCACCCAAACAGTAGATCGATTAATTTAATATACCTGTTTCGTGGTCTGCGAGGGGTTGGAATACTGTAGGTTCGTGATGTTTCTGTCTCCTCTCGCCGGTTTGGTCTTTCGCTAGACCGGGGTTTCGGCCGCTCGCCATCTTCAGTAGCGCTGTGTTAGTCACTGTTAGCACTTTGGATGTTTTTGGGCATGTACTGTACAGTGACAGTGGGCAGTGAGGATGCCCAAAAACATCCAAAGTGACTAACAGTGACTCACACAGTGCTACTGAAGATGGCGAGTGGCCGAAACCCCGGTCTAGCGAAAGACCAAACCGGCGAGAGGAGACAGAAACATCACGAACCTACAGTATGATCGATTATTCAGTGACGTCATATATATCGATACATCGGACCCTCACTTCTATCAAACGATAGATTGTCGAAATTCTGTAAGAAAATCCGAGTAGACATCCGTACGAAACTAGAAAATAACACACTTGGCATTGCCATACAACGCGATGAGAAATCCACAAATAGGATTTCTTCATTAAAATTCCATCGATTTTAGTCTAAATAGAGCACTCAGTTCAAAAACAGTCCAAGCGGCCAAGAGATGGTCTATTAATAAGTAATCCTTTTTATAAGTAACCTTTTATGGTGCACAGTTTTATTAATGACATTGCTGGAAAAGCTTCTTAGCTACCTATTAGATGTTCACAATATTTTAAACCAATTTCTTCAAGACAGAATTTCTTCTCAAGACAGAGGTTCTTCTTGGGCAGAATTTCTGCCTAAAAAAAGCATTTTTAGTCCGATTTCTCGTCTAAAAACCGCATTTTTGGCGCTTATTTTGCATTTTAAAACCGTATTTTATTCTAATTTTGAGCTTAAAAAACGCATTTTTGGGCCTATTTACGGGCTAAAAACAGCATTTTGGGGCCGATTTTGTGTCTAAAAACCCCATTTTTGGGCTTAAAAACTGCATTTTTGAGCTTATTTTGCATATAAGAAAAAATCTTCGTATATTATGGAATATACTGAGTAGTGAAAAAGACAGACCAATATCCATCCGGTGGGCGTGTTCAGAGGAACGTCGGGACTCGAAGTCGGCGACAATGGTTGACTTCCGACTTTGCTAAGTTCGGAATCCGAAGTGTAGCCCCTTTCATTGCCGAGTCCGCTATCGGCCATCACTTCGCCCTCCGATCTCGCTCCTGCACAAATACAGAGATCAAAATACAAAAAAATTTTCAAATGACTAAGTAATTTATCGGAATATCAAGCGCGCTTGTAACCCGAGTTAATTCGTTGATAACGCAAAATATATGCAATTTCCTTTATACTGAGATAATTTTTACTTCGAGTACAGTATCGATATCGTTCAACCCGTCACGGGATGTATAATTATCGGACATAACTCTGTATAAATGTAAATAATTTGTGGGTTTTTCCGAATCACAACTGAATATTTTAGATCAAGTTACCGGTGATAGATGGCTCTACCGGAACTATACGAACCTTGTTTAGTTTTGCACGTAAATGTCGGTATTTCATTTCACAGACCATTATTGAGATATCATTCGATTACAATTTTTGTATTGTCTAAAGTTTTAAATAAATACGAAATTGGGAAAATACCGGATTCGTTGACATGCGCCGGTTTACCGACGACTCTGGGAGGCGGTGCTCCGGCGCCGACGCATTCCAGCAGCGTGAAGATTATCGCCCAATCGGTGGCCGAGTGTATGTTGGCGGCACTGGTTTTCAAAAGTTCGTACATTCCGGACGAAACCTGACGGGCGACCCTCGACAACGTTGTTCCCTTCAGAAGCAACAACATCCTCAACGACTGCAGTACTTGAAATAGATAAAAAGATGTAGAAACATGGATTTCCGTACAGGTGATAATCTGTGCTTTATTAGGGTACAAAGCATCTATTCTAGAGGAAATTTCGTCGATCACTCTTACTTATATCCCAACTTACTAATGTCCACATCCGTTCACCATTATCCACTTATGACCATACTTAATGTATATAATATTTCCCAGTATCGGCTGCTCACCATCTTCAGTAGCGGTGATAGCCACTTTTGGCACTTTGGATATTTTTTGGGCATCCTCACTGCACAGTAGGGATTATCAGGGTGAATATATTGTCACTATATGGTGAATATATGGTCTGTTAATAAGTAATCCTTTTTATAAGTAACCTTTTACGGTGCACAGTTTTACTCCTGACATTGCTAGAAAATCTTCTCAGCTACCTATCAGATGTTGAAAATATTTTAAACCAATTTCTTCAAGACGACGAAGATTTTTGGTCCGATTTTGCGTCTAAAAACCGCATTTCTGCACTTATTTTGCATTTTAATGTAATCATCAATATACCCTCAGAGCACAATGTACCCTCAGAATCAATGTACCCCACTGCAAATAGGGATTATCAGGGTGAATATATTGTCACTTTGGGAATTTATCTTTTCATTTATTATAAATACAACTTTCTCCTCTTTTCTTAGACAACATTATAAATGAAAAGATAAATTCCTAAAGTTTTATATTCGCTTTATATACGCTATATTCGCCCATACGACACATGACAGACAACCACCACAGTACAAGTGACAGTGCAGTGAGGGTGGCCAAGAAACGTCCAAAGTTCCAAAAGTGACTGACACCGCTACTGAAGATGGCGAGCGGAAACACATTCAACGGCATTCCAACCACTCACAGACCACAAGAGAGGTATTTCAAATTATTATTTAAATTACACCCACCACCGGACTCATTTCTTCGCGGCGCATCAACCTTATGGCCAGTCTGAGGAGGCCGACAACCGATCTTTCAACAAGAAAGTGATGGTCACACGCGGCGGCTCCCATCAACAATGTGTATATATGCTCCCTCACGTTGGACCACATGGTGCCTACGCGGTCCCTAAAATGGAAGTCAAACAACGATATACATATTATATATATATATATATATACTACTGTAAACTGTTGTCCCTCGTAGTATAGAATAACTGTAATCTTCACCTGTTTTGAATTACAACTTTGAGAAGTAATTCGAGGAAGAAAACGGCCGTGTCCTCGCTGTACGATGATCCGAGGGAGACGTGGCCCTCGGGCCCGTAAGAAGCCCTAACCAACGCCTAAAACGGAAATAAAGCGAACTATTATTATAACAACGATGATAACGTATATTATTATCGACAAATTACAGAATATACTGTATTTTGGCATGCAATAAATTTTATGAGGTTTTATGTATTTCCGATGTACGGAAAGAATATGCCTTTCAGATCACTTGTTTAATGATAAGTTTCATCGGGTTTGTAGGAATAATTATGTCCCTTCCTGTACTGTAAAAAGGAGTGTTCGTTCCGGTAGTTATTTTGAGAAAAGCAAAGGTTTCAATATATCAATGTTAGATGGAACTGTATTCTGTGATTTTACCGTATTACTACCACAAGCGGTGGATCAAATATTTAACTTCGAATTATAAATTTTAACGGACAACCCTGTGCCACTGTACAACGGAAGAATTACCTTTACGAAATGTTGTAGGGAGTCGAGACGCAGAAACTTTGATTCCGTAATCAACTGTTCCAGGTGGCATTCCCTAATGAAATTGTGCGCATTCCTCATGGCCTCTTGGTCTTCGGGAGACGGACCCTTCTGCGTGTTGGTCTCTGTCAATTATGGGAAAGAATTGAGTGTATATAAAAACAAAACCGTTATTTACCTTTTTTTATTAATTGATTCGCAATAATACGCTGGACATACCTGCGGCCAATGCGATGTACGAATACAGCGAACTGAGGAGACCAGTTTCGATTTTCGGATTCAGCTGTATCTGCTCTCGCACCAACGTTATCTTCCCGCTTATCTCGATAAAATCATCGGCCTTTTGCACAGAAAATAAATTTACCCTCGGTTAGAATTTACGGCCATTTCGAAAGAGAAAACTTTATCGGGTCAGAAACTCAACAGAATGCATACACAAGAAAAGAGTTCCGAAATGTCGGAAAGTGGATAACACCGAAGAGGGGCCCAGAAATAGAGGAAAAAAACCTTTGCAATGGAGCCCACTCAAGTGGCGGTGTACATCTTACAGTTTCTCTTGTTTGAAAATATTTCTTTTTAAACTAACATAACTTGAAATAAATGATTACATTTATCGGGGGAATTTAATAAAAATAAACTTGCCAATTTTAATAATCGATTTGGTACGTAACGAATTTCATAGTACAAAGAATTCTTCAATATAAAAGACATCAAGAATGACCATTACTCTTATAAAAACATAAAATCCACCCTTCCTTTAACTAAATTTTCATCCGGTCTACACTTAGAGGGCTCTTACCTCGACGAGTACTTTCGGTAAGAGTTTACACCGGTACAGTTGCAATATGCACTCGAGTATGTTCCTCCAGCTGTCTCGGATAATGTCGCCGTGGCGGTGGGCGAGGTTGAAAACGGTTTTGGCGGCCAGCCTCGCTTTGATGTTAGAGCCGAAAGCTATCGTCAGGTTTTCAGGCGACTGGACGGAAACAAAAGTGAAATTGAGAGTGCATCGTTGCACGAGACAATAATCTATATTTCACGTAGTTCAACATACCTGTTTTGTGGTCTGCGAGGGGTTGGAATACCGTAGATTTCGTGTGTTTCTGTCTCTCCTCTCTCGCTGGTCTGGTCTTTCGCTAGACCGGTTTCGGCCGGTCGCCATCTTCAGTAGCGGTTTTAGTCACTATTGGCACTTTGGATGTTTTTCGGACATCCTCACTGCACTGTCACTGTCACTGTCTTATATTGTGTTTTTTCGGGGGGTGTTGTTTGTCTTATTTGAGACCAAACCAGCGAGAGGAGACAGAAACACAAATCTACGGTATTTTTCATGTAATTTTCACGTCTCCTCTCGCCGGTTTGGTCTATTGCCAGACCAGCTTCGGCGGCAGACCATCTTCAGTAGCGGTATGAATCACTTTGGTGCATGTACACGTACTGTCACTTACTTCACTTGCACTGTGGGGGGTTGTCTGTCTCTCTCCTTTGTCATATACCTATATGTTCTGTCCTTGTTTTGGGAATGTCATCGTTGTTTTTTGGATTGAGAGGGATTTTGTCATTCCAGGAATACGTCTCTTCACCTTTCTTACCTAGGTGTATTATTAGTGATTCACACTGTTACTGAAGACGGTGAACCGATGAGAGGAGAGGAGAATAATGCGAAAACGACAGTATTCCAAAATCTCACAAACCACAAGACAGCTATTATAATTTAAGTATATATAATTTATTTCAAATAAATTCTAACAATTACTTACTTCGGGCGAATTGATGAGTGTGGTGAACTTGCAAAGCGATACGATCAGGTTGTCGAAATCGCTGCTCATACCATAATGGGCGGAAATCATGGCGCATTTTCTATGAATCGGTAACATAAAAAACAAAATCAGTTATAATTTATGAGTTCGACGGTTAATTAATTTATAAACATGCCAAAGCGGATTTGAACCTCTGGGTTACCGGGCTAAATTATGAACGTCATACCCGAATCCTGTTATCGCCTTCTTGTAATTGCAGGATTTTTAGTCGGACGGAAAACTGTGAGCCACAGTTTCATCGATCACCGCCCTTACTTATACCCTATCTTATATTAACGCCGATGATACCGTGAGAGGATTATCTCGACTTATAATTAATTTTCCAAACATCCGAGGGCATGCACCAGCGTATTCGAACCGCTGACGTCTGTGTTCTCGAGGCCGCTATTGGCTAAACGATGAACAGTGTACCTGAATCCCGAAATCGCCTTCTTGTAAATAGCCGGGTCGTTTGTCTTGTCGAATAGGAAACTGAGAGCGGCCACAGTCGGGCCCCAAATAAGCGAGAAGAGGTCGTGGTCGAGGAGTCCGCTGGGCGCGTGAATGTAGACGCCGTCCCTGCTAGCGCCGCGCCTCAACAGCACCTTCCACAGATAATTCTCCCTCACTATTCCCGTCTGTTCGGCAGGCATCACTATTTCGTCGCTCCTATATTGAAAAGTAATTCGTTTAGAACACCCGTTTCGGTCTTTCGCTAGATCGGTTTCGGCCGCTCGCCGTCTTCAGTAGCGGCGTCAGTCGCTTTTGGCACTTTGGATGTTTTCTCTGGGTCACTTCTGCTGTTTAGCGTGTGCGCCTTTGATTAGCGGCCGCGCTAATCCTAGCCTCAACCACCCAATCCAACAAAAGACTTGAGCGGACTAACAAAATCCACCACCCCCCCCTCTCGACACAAAGAAGACAAATATCCCCGAAAACACATCAACAAGACACGTATATATACGCACGACAAACGGACAACCACCACAGTACAAGTGACGGTGAAAATGCAGTGAGGATGCTAAAAAAACATCCAAAGTACCAAAAGTGACTAACACCGCTACTGAATATGATGAAACCGGTCTAGCAAACGACCGAACCGGCGAGAGACGAGACAGAAACGCATGAAATCTATGGTATTCCAACCCCTCGCAGAGCACAGGTATATTAAAAATTAGTGAATTTCAAATATCAGAATAAATGCGTTAAATATTGCTTTGAAACGGGTGCAACGATGTTTCGTTTTTGTGGGGATTAACACTGCTGGTGAAGATGGCAAGCGGCCGAAACCGGTCTAGCAAAGGACCAAACCAGCGAGAGGAGACAAAAACACACAAAATCTACGAAACATAATTCGTAATTAAAGAAAGAAAAAAACCTGGATCGATTATGAATATAATTAGTATAAATATTTGGAGACTGGTCGGTACTGACTTGATCGAAGTATAGACATCATCAAGCATATCCTGGTCGAAGTCCAGTCCGCCGTTGACGTTTTTCAAATTCCGTTTGAAATGTTCCGGCTTCATCGGATTATTCTGTTTCTTGACGTTGTGGTTGTGCTGATCGACGTTGAGCATGATCACGGCGTACGCCAGGGTGAAAGCGGCGTCAGAATTGGCGAACGGTTCGCCGTTGCATTTCTGTAAAATTCGATCGGAGTAAATACGCAAAATATTCTCGAAGCGGAGCATATACGCGCGGCAATACGTTACGTATTACAAGGAAAACGAACTTACATGCCAGTGATCGGCAAAGTGTTCCATGACGAGCGAAATTAAAGGCGACTCTCCTGGCAGTCGGAATGATTCCAAATATAAGCGCAACGCTTCGTCGATTCTCATATCGGCGAAATCGAATGATCTGAAAAGACAAAAACCAACACCATGTACACGAGTTACGATACTGTGAGCGTGTGTGCAGGATTAATTTTTAGTAGTTTAGAATACCTGGTTTGTGGTCTGCGTGGGGTTGGAATACCATACATTTCGTGTGTTTCTGTCTCCTCTCGCACACTTTGGATGTTTTTCGGTACAAGTGACAGTGAGAGTGCAGTGAGGATGCTCAAAAAGTATCACTTATAGTGCAGACGGCGAGCAGCTGAAACTGGTCTAGCAAAACCAGCGAGAGGAGACAGAAACACACGAAATCTACGGTATTAAAACCCCTCGCAGACGACAAAACAGATATTATAACCTATTAAAGTTATAATGAATGCAGTAAAAATTCCGGAACAGCCCCACAATTGAGGCTGTTCCAGCGATAACAATAAGGATAATGTCGTTTTGAGAAAATGCTACGAGGACAGTTTTCCTTCTACAGAAAACCGCTAACTCCGTAACCGCAAACGCTGCACGGTTGTTTTTCGCTAATTTGGATAATTTTTCGAAACACGTTCATTACCGGTCCGTTACTCACTTGACGAAACATTCGAGGACCGGCAGGTTGGACCTGTTGCTGATGAACTCCCCGATCATTTTCTTCTCCAGGTGCGGGTTCTCCCTGAGGAACGTGGCCACTTCTTGCGGGTCCATCGGCGACGACAGAAGGTGGTGCTCCTGCAGGAACTGAATTCCCTTCTTCGGCTTGGTGTTGAACTGTTCCGTACCGGTTGCCAATAACTGGGGCGATAACAAACGACAAGGTTACATTTGGTATAAACAATTTAAATGAGAAAATACTTCGCAATCATTTATCTCGGTTCTAATGCATCCATTTTCCCTATTCATACGCTAGCATAATTGAATTACTTCAGGATTGAAAATTAACAACGGTGGTGCTACCTTCTTTTTGCGTTTTATAGCCATCAGCTGTTCGTGACTGGGAATATTTATTGAAATCTTTTGGCGCGTGCCGCGTCTCAACAGGTAGTTTTTGGTCGGGATCTAAAATTTGATCGTTCGAATCTTCGGTTGCTTTAATGTCTGTGAAAAATAAAAGAAATCATATCAGAAAGAATAGAACGATGTACTGTTTCGTTCGATTATTAGAGTGCAATCTAACCCACTCACAACCTAGGGCGACTGCAAACATACAGAGTCCGATTTGTTACATTTCTTGCGAGAATAAACTCACGATGCTAATAATTATAATATATTTAATATAATACACATAAAAAGTGTGTTCTATCATATATTAGGTGGTGTTACGTGTATTCATAGTTATATTTTAGTGGGCAAAGTTCATCGCTGCGAATCATAATACCATTTAAACAATCTGCCGTCACTTATCATTGCATATAGTTTAGGGTAAGAAGGTTAGAAATTTTACGTGGAATTAAAGAATACTGGCCTCCAGAAGTCAAATACAAACCAACGTTAATATTGCTATTAGTTTGTAACGTAACACCACCAAATATGGCCCCCCGTTAAAGGGAAAGCACCGATATGATATACGAACATTTATATAGTTTATATAAAATGTTTACAACGATTCATATATCTTATCGAATAATAGATTTTTGCTTGTTCCACGATACCTGGAATGGCGTGTTGTCTTTCGTTCAGAATTCGATTGTGGCAATGGCTTTCGATGGAATCGATAACTGTTAATAGGGCGTCCAAGGACAACAAATGGATATTGTATACACCGGCTACAGGATAGGCATTCTGAACAACAGGAGAACAAACAAAAACAATTAATATTATGTAAAAACACAACAACACTGTACATGCATTTGTATAAAAACATTGTTATCGGTAAGCTATTGCAATAATATAATCAGATTGTTAATTTTTACCATACAATTTTGTATAATGAAAATTATTATTAAAAACGCAGTGATACATTTACATATTTACATAAGTACATTATTAAGTACTCAATATAATATGTTGTTGTTTTCAAAATTATTTTTAAATTTGTGATTTTATGTCTGTTGTTAACTTATTAACTATATTGAATGTAAGTCTTTGTTAAAGTACTGCTGATTATATATAAAATATAAGTGTATAATAACTTGTTGTTAGTGACTTGAGGATATGAATTAGGTAATGTGAAAATCAATCTCAAAACGAGAGTTTCAAAAAAATACTATACCTGTTTGTGTGTTTCTGTCTCCTCTCACTGGTTTCGTCTTTTGCAAAAGAACAAACCGGCGAGAAGTGACGGAAACACGGAATTTACGGTATTCCAAACCCTCTCCAAAACAGATATTCTCTTGTACAGAATTTTAAGTTCCAAAAAAACTACTGACACTGCTGGAAAATTTACAACAGGATATCGTACAAAAAAATATCGAATAAATGTTTTTTTTTTTTTACCTTCGAAAGGAGATTTGTTAGTTCTTCGTACAAATTGGGACAGTAAAGATCACAATCGAAATTCAAATAAAGTTCCGTCACAAGCCCGGGAATACGCCACAGTTGAACTACGCATTCTGTAATCGAAAAAATAACAAAAATTTATAAGATGATTCCTGATATAGAGAAAATATTGATTATAAAACAAATAAATAAATAAAAAAGTAATATAATAAAAAATAAATGAATTATAAAACAATTGAAAACAACGAACCTAAAGCGATTTCCTTCTGATCGTGCGAAATTCTCGAAGAATCGGAAACTATAATTTCGGTGAGTCGCGACAAAAAGCGCTCGAACTGAAATTTGAGATGAGTTCTGAGCGATTCGAACAACAGGAACGAAACTTGCAAGTCGGCGGCGAAGATTGACAACCTTTCCGTGCTCAGTAACTGAAAAACGAAAAAAACAAAAGTTTATTTTACAAAAAGATGAAAATGCTAATAACGTTATACGGTAAATAGAGAACACCCCATCTTTAGTTGTGGTGTTAGTCAGCTACTTAGCTACTGAATATGGTAAGCAGCCGAACTGGTCTAGCAAAAGACCAAACCGGCGAGAGGAGACAGAAACACAAGAAATCTACTGTATTCCAACCCTTCGCAGACCAAAGAACATGTCTCTTCCAAACTAATACCGGTTGGTTCCCAGTAATACTTCAACAAATAAGGAAGACGATTAACAACACCCCACCTTCAGGTATATAGAGGACCCCGAGTTGATCTACCCTAGAGTCGGACCCGATGAGAGAACCAGTAAGAGTCCCTGAGAGGGACCTAATGAGAAAGGGCAAAAACTTTTTGCACTTCTCATAGTATTAACCCTTTGCCCTCGAGGCGCTTTTCCGTAGGGTGAACCGGCAACTCGTACTGTAACTGTTACATCGTACCACGATCGCCATATATAGGACGGGATGATAAGGTCTTCCCTTCTACTTTCCCCTTGCAGCGTTATTGTTAGTTTCCCGCACTATCTCAATAACTAATTCCTCGGTGAAAAATAATTTGAAAAATCTATCGGTTCTTTTATGTGGAAATACGCGCGGTCCTACTTGTCTTTCAACGGATATAAACGGTATTCTTCTGGGGATTTCTTCAGATCCCGTGCACACTGTCCATTCTGAAGGTTCAGTCTCTTCTGTACAGTCACTTTGGCTTCCGGATTCACTATCGATTATTCGGATTATTCGTCTTCTTACTCCTCTAACGTCATCGTCATCTTCATCACTTCCGTCTTCATTCTTACGGGCGAGCCGTCTACGTAGTGATGTAATTTTGTTTGTTACTACCGAAAAATCGAACTCATCTTCGCTAGAAGTAATTTCTTTGTCGTATTCCATACTTATTGGGCTCGGTAACTTTGAAAGAAATAATGCGATCGACAAGAAGGTCGAGTTCGAACCGATGTCGAAGCCGGAGTTCCGACCGCGCGGTCGCTAGTATTTTTGAGATAAGACATTTTATAGCATAAGCGGTGCTAAGACATCCTTTATTTCAGATAACACACCCTTATAGCTATTTAGACACCGCGTAATATGATCTACAAAAGGCCGAATAGACCTTTCAAACGATATTCCTTAGGTCAAACACAGATAAAAACATCGATTCGAATGGTGCCTCTCTCAGGCACCGCTCGAGTTATCGCATCACATCCAGTGGAGCCTGAGAGGCACCGCTCGAGCGCAAAGGGTTAAATTTTCCACACGCACAAGTTAGCGATACTTCGCACACTTACCGAAAACAGGTTGCGGCACAGGTCGTCCTTGATGAGGTCGAGGAGCGACGAGAATTTGGCGACGCTGTCGGCTCCGACCTCGAGCGCGACAGTCAGCAGGTTCAGGCCGATCAGAATCATCGGGTCGGTGTTCTGCCGGTCCAACGGATTGCACAGCGACACCAGGAACCTGAACAGTTCCTGGACGCTCACCAGACCGTACGGAACCAACACGTTGGTCGTACCTGAAAGAAAAAACGGGTTCACGAAGTTTAAATCGGCTGAAAGCGCACTACGCTAGGAGGTCAAGAGAGAATCGCCCGCGGTTACCTTCCTTGTCGTCCGAAGTGAACCTGACGCCCTGCTGGTTGGTCCACTCCTGACTGTTGTCGGGGCTCAAATCCGAAGGCGCCGCCTCGTGCATAGTCGCCTCCTCCGAAGAGGGCACGTCGCCGTGGTAACCGTCGTCTTCGCTAATCGACTCCACGCCCTTCGCCAGCGACATCGTGCAGTCGCCAGACGAATCGGTTTTCGGTAAAATTTCGGGTTTAACTTCGCCTTTTACAGCTTCCTCGCCCACCGCCCTCTCATCACAACTCGCATCATTGCCGTTAACCTTAAAAGAGACATATATTATACTGTAGATTTCGTGTGTTTCTGTCTTATTTATAATACTTACATATAATCTAGAAAGGTTACGTGCGTGTCTTGGTATTCTGTTTTTGGGGATTTTGTTTGTCTTGTACACACATATATATATATATATATATATATATATATATATATATATATATATATATATATATATACATTATTATTCAGTTACAGTAATTGAATATACCTCAGTTGGAGGTCCCTGGGTGTCGATGCTCTGAGTGTCGGAGTCTTCAATTCTTATGACAAATCCGTTGACGCTTTCGGGTGTAACAACCTCGCACGTTTCACCGTCAGTTCCCTCCTCTGCAACTTAAACAATCGTAAATGTATATTAAAACGCTAATAGAAAAAAATAATTAGTTAACATACCCGTTTTGTGGTCTGCGAGGGGTTGGAATACCGTAGGTTTGCGGTGTTTTTTGTCTCATCTCGTTGGTTCGATCTTTCGCTAGACCGGTTTCGGCTGCTCGCCATCTTCAGTAGCGCTGTGTTAGTCACTGTTAGCACCTTGGAGATGGCAAGCAGCCGAAACCGGTCTAGCGAAAGACGAAACCGGCGAGAGGAGACAGAAACACCACAAACCAACGGAAAAAATAATTTTACAACCAGCAATGTTTAACACTCGAAAAATCAAGTTTTATCAAAAAATAAAATTGAAATACGCAAAAATTTGTGTATTATTTTATTTTGTAGTTCCAACTGCAGCTGAATATTTCTGAATTGTTCATAATGCAACCAAAGTTGGTACTTACCTGCAGCGACGGGCTGTTGCGCCGGTAGCGGCGGCGCGTCTTCAGTAGTCGGCGATGTCGGAGGCAATGTTTGCAGACTGTCTGCCGTACTCGATAATTCCTCTTGGGAAATGCTCGACTGCATAACTAAAGCGGCGGAGCTGTTTTCGGCCATCAGAAGGGGGCTGGCTTCGGTGGTGCTGCTCTTGCGACTCGGTATGTCGTCGGCTTTGGCTATAAAAACAGGAAAATTACTCTTAAACAGTTATCTCCTATTGAGTCATAATCCAGAGAGAATTAACGACCGGTATACGTCGCGACCTACTCTTCTCTGAAGACCGAAAACCAGTTAGCAACAACAAAACATGAAGTCGAAAATTTATAATTTGAGAAAATTTATACTGCTACCCACCAGTAGATTTATCTTCAGTTTTCATGATCTTCCTCTGAGAAGCCTTGCTTTTCCTTTTGGTTTTCCCCGGTTCGATAGTGCTCGAATGCATTTTCAACTTCTGCAAGTAACAGAATTTGCGCTAAATATGACCAAAACGGGTAAATACGTCACTATTTGGAATATAAAAAAAAAAAAAGGTTACCTTCAGTAGAAAATATTTTTTTTGATCTTCGGAAAAAGTGGATAGTCGAGTGAAGAGTAGTTGTACCATATCTTTCAGACAGTTTTCAGCGCACTTCCTCAACAGTTCTGTAACACGATTGCCGAATCAAAATTATTTTCGATCTAATGTCTAAGAGTATACTTCAGTCAGTACTGTAGTTTTCAAGGGTTGGAATACTATAGTTTTTACTTTCATTGAACAACATTGAAAGAACTAACAATCTCTATTAATTTTTTTTCCCATTAGTATATATACTTTATTATTATTATATCATTTAAAGCTAAGGTCAATGGAAATGCCTACTACAACAGTAGGTGTGGTGAGAATCAAACCTGCATAGCTAATTGCCTTTATGTTTTATATAAAGGCGATTATAACTTTTATTATTTATTATTGTTTAATAGTTTAACTCGATGCATAAAATACCGACCGTTGAGTCTGACTTCGAAACAAATCCTGAAGCAGCTCAACATAATCTCGCAGACGCTGTCGTTGGTCAGCAGTTTTCCGAGCGGCGACAACATGAGAGTGCGCAGTACCTGAAATAGAGCAATCGAAGTATAAATATCGCATAATTAACCGATATACCTCCGTCTGTGTATTACCAGAAGTGTTTACCACCTGTAGGATATTCATGAGGACAACGCCGTCGCTGGCGTTGTCCGTGCCCAGAAATCTGGCATGTGCCACGGCGTCGGCTATGTTATCGACTGTTACGGCTATCGACTTACTGCTAGGATCTGTAACAAAAAAAAAGATAAGAAAATAAACGATGCGATGATTCTTTGGACGATGTTATTTTAAAGATATATTTGACGTATCTAAACTAATTCTCCGGGATTATTCATTAAAATAATTAACCGCAATTGAGTTGTTTCATTCGTTCTTCACTCGTTCGGCTACATCGGTTCGAGTTCCAAATCACGATTTCACATACATTACAGTTTTATGGTCCTATAGCACTATTACGACCTCAGAAATTTGACATTTTAATCGACTAATCTAATAATATACTGCACAGCATTCACCGGAGACAGTTCTTGACATCGCATTGTACGTCGAGGGGTTAAGGAAAATAAATAATACAAAAGGATGAAAAAGGCTAGAATATTGGAATATCGTAGATTTTGTGTGTTTCTGTCTCTACTCGCTGGTTTGGTCTTTTGCTAGACCCGTTTCGGCCGCTCTTAAATTTATTCTGAATTCTAATGAATTCTCTGTTAATGGATAACAAAGTGAACAGGGCAACATATACGTATACAGTTTAGAATTAGTCATATACATATTTTTTAAATTCTACATGCACACATTCCACCACTGTCCAATTTACAGGGATTATAAAAATCAATGGAGACAGAAGCTCTGTCTCTTTATGCAGGGAAAAACTTAAAATACATTAACCTGCCAAGATAAGGCTTCTTGCAGCACTGAAAATGCCCCTTTCTTAGTATTATTATTTATAAACGTGGCCTTTGACGGTTTAAGAAGGAATTTTACTGGGAAAAAACCCAAAATAATATTAAATAATTAGATAATTTAATTTTAAAGGACTATCGCTCACATTTCAAAAAAGACACCTATTACTTTGGAATACCTGTTATATGGTCTAGAGAGGTTTAGAAAATAGTAGTTTTCACATGTTCTTCTGTCTTTTGCAAGACCGGCCATCTTCAGTAGAAGTGCGAAAAATGGGCGTAATACAGAATAAGGCAATATTCAAGAATAAAGTAAACAACAGGATAAATGAAAAAGTAAATTCCCAGAATAACTCCGTATTTCGAGAAAGACAAAAAGCCGAAAACACCAAAACAAGTACAGAACATATACATATATACACGATACCCCCCCTGCAGTACAAGTGAAGTAAGTGCAAACAGTGCCAAAGTGACTGACACACGCTACTGAAGATGGCAAGCAGCCGAAACCGGTCTAGCAAAAGACCAAACCAGCGAGAGGAGACAGAATTACTTCTGTCAATACAAGGGTACTACTTTGAAGTATCAAAGAGGACCATGGAACACTTGGCCATCTCCCTCTCCCCTACTGTATTATTAAGTCTAGAAAAGGGGAAGGACAATAATCGAGGAGACAGCCGAGTCCTAGAGAGCGGATCTCCGAGTTTCAGTCGGTGTTTTCAAAACCTTCTCCGGTGCCCCCTATACACGTGTAACTAACCGATAAGTCCGTATGAAAGGAATTTCATAATGGAGGCCAGCGCGAGGTTGGTGACGGGCGCCGTCGTCTCCTCGGAGCGGATCAGCTCCAGGAACGGCCCGAGGAAGTGGCTAGGGTCCATGTCGCGCAGGTCGCTTATCTGGTTCAGAACGTCCTTCAGGTCCGAGAAGCTTCTTATCAGTATATCGTTCTCTTCATCCTGCAGGGGAACAAAAAAAAAATGCGATATATCGATACCGTTAACGAGAACAGACATTAAATTCTGTTGGGTACTTTCAAGTACAGTTGTACAAGTATGAACCAACTACTGGACTAGCTTACAAGCTAACGGCAAATATCAGGTTCATCTGGGCCAATTCAAACCTATAACTGTTTTCTTGCCACAACCGTAAAATACAATCCATGACACGATCCACTACTTCCAGTAACACAAGTAACTAAGCAGTAACAGAGGGGAACCCCACTGGCTTTTCCCATTTTTTTAATTTCATTTATTTTTTTCCCTACGTTTAAATCATGCCGCCGCTTCCTTTTCAGATGTACGGATTCTTTGAGATGTAGAGCAGCTCTGAAAGGAGCGAATTTAAATGTATATAAAAAATAACCGTAATACTAGTTATATTTTATATGTAAACTGGGAATCGGTCGATATAAGTTTCATAATTCCACTCGACCATTTTTCAATCGAAACGACCAATATATTTTAAATAAAACCGATAAGTACATCATGCGTATTCTCGTAAAATCATAGTTTACGCACCCAGGGGGATTACCCAACTTTTTTAATATTCCATATTCGGTAATTCCCCGCAGACCATGCAGAACTGAAAACAGCTCTGAAGAGCGGCAACTCAAATATATGTTAAAAAGTAACTGTAATATTAATATATATTGGGAAAATCACAAATTCCCACCGCTCATATCGCGTCAATTCGATATTTCCTCTCCAACATATTGGCACCATTTTTTCCCCGACCGTCGAATTATTCGCGGCTTTTATTTGAACCCGTTATTTTTTCTCGTCGTCGCCGTCTAAAATTTGTCAGGTTTCAGATTTTCAATCGGTAAGTTATTAACCCTTTGTCGTCGAGGCGCTTTTCTGTCGGGTGAACCGACAACTCATACTGTAACTGTTGCATTGTACCACGATCGGCATATATAGAACGGGATGATAAGGTCTTCCCTTCTACTTTCCTTGCGGCGTTATTGTTAGTTTCCCGCACTATCTCAATAACTAATTCCTCGGTGAAAAATAATTTGAAAAAATCTATCTTTTATGTGTGGAAATACGTGCGGTCCTACTTGTCTTTCACCGGATATAAACGGTATTCTTCTGGGGGATTTCTTCGGATTCCGTGCACACTGTCCATTCTGAAGGTTCGGTCTCTTCTGTACAGTCACTTCGAATTCGGATTATTCGTCTTCTTACTCCTCTAACGTCATCGTCATCTTCATCACTTCCGTCTTCATTCTTACGGGCGAGCCGTCTCTACGTAGTGATGTAATTTCGTTCGTTACCGCCGAAAAATCGAACTCGTCTCCGCTAGAAGTAATTTCTTCGTCGTATTCCATACTTATCGGGCTCGGTAACTTTGAAAGAAATAATGCGATCGACAAGAAGGTCGAGTTCGAACCGATGTCGAAGCCGGAGTTCCGACCGCGCTGTCGCTAGTATTTTTGAGATAAGACATTTTATCGCATAAGCGGTGCTGAGACGTCCTTTATTTCGGATAACGCACCCTTATAGCTGTTTGGAGACCGCGTAATATGATCTACAAAAGGCCGAATAGACCTTTCAAGCGATATTCCTTAGGTCAAACACAGATAAACGCATCGATTCAAACGGTGCCCGAGAGGCACCGCTCGAGCGCAAAGTGTTAATTTGTATCTCCTGTTTCGACCGTGTTACGTGCGAGTGCCGAGTTCCGTACGGGTATGTAGGTACAATATCTACGTTTTATGTCCCGTGTACGGAAAGATAACGTCCCACCTGTTGGGCGACTCGGAGGAAAAGTTTCTATCGTGTCTACGGGAATAATTCCCGTAAGCGTTTGTGTTATATCCGATACAGTCCTGGCTGACCCCCGGCTGTGTAGACTGCTGGGAATCGGTTAATACTGAGTTTTAATAATTTGACATTTTTCCTGTCGAAACTGTGACATATATATTTTAGCTTCGGCTCGAATAAGGTTATGGGGGGGGGATGAATCGAGGGTTGTTATTAGTAATACCTGGTGGTTGTGAGAGGACCATCTGACTCCCCTCCTCATAGCGGTCAGGATGATGTTCATCTCGCCCTGGACGACGTATATCCCGTTGCCGGGTATCTCCATTCTGTCGGCCTCTCGGTTGTAGTTGTAGCCGAGCGGCGAGAACAGACTGACGGAAAAAGAAGAACAGAACTGCTCAAATCACATATTCGTCGGTGGTAAACAACTGAAATTTTATCGGCGCTGTGTCAACGTCACCTCGGCACTAACGGGATGGTTGACTCGCCGAGCGAGGGCCCAAGATTCCGTCATCAGCTGACCGCTATCATACGAAAAGGGAAAATACCGGCGATTAAAGCCGAATAAAGGGACGGGGAAAAATTAGCGGAATAAAAATGAAAAGCGGATTTTATTTGTGAAATTTTTTTTTTCTTTTCACAAATCGCTAACGAAAAATTCGCTTCCGTCCCTATACAAAGATGGGGCCGGGAAATTCCGTCGACCGAAGTTGGCAACGCCCGTTTCCCCAATCCCGTTTACGATTACGATCTCCGTGTAAGCGAGAAAGGTTTGTCCGTCAATACCTTTGTTAATTATTGAAGTTCTGTTTCACAATTAACTCTTAATGAAATTCGAATCCGCGTTCTACCGATAATTAGCGAAACTTTAATTCGCCGTCTAGGATTTCCCCAACTAAGGTAGCATAAGGACTGTTTCATTTATCCATTGTCTCCGGCGTCTCAATAATTTTTTACTTTATTATATATAAATTTCAGTTTTCTCCTACCTATTAATTAATAATTTCATCAATTAGAGCCTCGCGTTGAATACCTACATACTTGAAACAATATTTATCCTTTCTCTGTTACTTTCTTCCCCCGAATATCCCCAATAAGTATTCTTGGTGCGCATTTTTTTAACCATTGGAATTGTTTAACCGTTGGAATAACCGAAATTGAGCGTTTCGCGACCCGAAAATTCATTATTGATTTTCCCCCTCGCCGTTGTCCAAAATCTGGGTCATCCGAGGTACAAATAATTTCCATTTCTTTAAATACAAATATTATATCGATACAACGATATATATACAAATGGTGATTACTGCATGCATTCCGCCCAATTGGCCTTAACTACATTTATATACTTAAATATTATAATACATTAAACGTGAATTTTTTACCATATTGTCGTGATAGTCGGGGAAAGTTGACATTAAAAACCCGAGAACTTAAGCTATACCGTGTTGTCAAAAGTGCAAAATTGCCGCACGAAATTATCCGACTATTGATCTAAATATTACACTGTAGTCGAAAAACCGTTTTATTCCAACTCCGTTACTACGTTTGGTATCAAATTTTTCCCGTCCACTTTTAATTAAACGAATAGTCGTTGCATTCGGAAGAATTTTATCTGGCCACCCAAAGCCGGGTCATTGCCTCTTCAGAGTATCGAATAATTGATCGCGGCGCGAAAACAAAAATAATTAATTCGTAAGAAATTTATCTTATCTCTAAAAATTGTAATAATGACCCAATTATTGTGTGAATCCTAACACGGTCATAATCGTAGACGATATCATACTACGCCGTAATTTTGTAATATTACAAAAATAGGGCTAAAAAGTGGATTTTCGGCGCAAAAAACAGGGCTAAAAAGTGGATTTTCGGCGCAAAAAACAGGGCTAAAAAGTGGTTTTTCGGCGTAGAAATGGGCAAATAAAGTGGTTTTTCAGCACAAAAACGGGGTTAAACAGTGGATTTTCGGCGCAAAAATAGGGCTAAAAAGTGGATTTTCGGCGTAGAAATGGGCAAATAAAGTGGTTTTTCAGCACAAAAACGGGGTTAAACAGTGGATTTTCGGCGCAAAAAACAGGGCTAAAAAGTGGTTTTTCGGCGTAGAAATGGGCAAATAAAGTGGTTTTTCAGCACAAAAACGGGGTTAAACAGTGGATTTTCGGTGCAAAAATAGGGCTAAAAAGTGGATTTTCGGCGAAAAAACAGGGCTAAAAAGTGGTTTTTGAGCACAAAAATATATTATTATATAGTAATAACATTGTATATAAATATTAATATTTCGAATTTGTATTTTTCATTTTGTATTGTCTTGTTTTCCAGTCGTTGTTTTCCGTCTGTGTCGCGTCCGTTGTCTGTGTTTTAATGTAAAATTATCGAGACTACTCATTGTTTTCGCTCTTTTTTTTTTCTCTCTCTTTTATAGCGTTTTAGTCTTAACAACTGTCATGGGTTTAGGTTCGAGCTCGATACCCAACATGAGCGGTCCGACAGCTCAGTTCGTGAAGGAGGCCATCGCCAAGGACACAATCGTGATATTCTCGAAATCGTACTGCCCCTACTGTAAAATGGCGAAAGACGTAAGACCTATAATATACCTTATTATTGTAAAATTGGCGTTTCCGTAAAGTTACGCGACCAGATCGGAATTGCGATCGAACGGAAATTCGTCCGATTTCTACTGCAGACGAATATCCCTTCAATTACGAATTGTTTTTGCATATCGAATATACTCTCGGTAAAATCGCAGAATGCAGTCCCACCTAACGTTAACCGCTTGCCGTGCTTTAACGACTTTTATGACGAGCCAGGCTCGTGAATAGATAGTCAACAATTATCGTAACCGTTATCGATTATAAAATATAATATAGTATAACAATTATAATGTGATGAATCGATTACGAATAAATAAAAAATACGAAAGGTATTAGAGTGGTTAGGCTTGTATTTATTGGTGACCTTTCGTTTTGGCGTTGATGCGTAAGAGTTTCGTCAAGCTAAATGGCACGGCAAGGTGTTAACCCCCCTTACAACAGATTAATATACCGAACCCTTACATTTCTCGCACCAACTAGTGGAACCGTATAAATTTTATATTTGTAATTCAAATAATTTATTTTGATTGTCTGCCGGCGACTGAGTATTAACCCTTTGCACTCGAGGCCGTTTCTTAGCGCTTTTGGTGAATTTCTTACCTCTTAAACTTAAAATGATTACACACAACGTAACACGTAAAATTTTTATATTTTAATATTTAATATATCTTTACGAAGATATATTAAATATTCCTTAAACATTAGTGGCATTTGATGTAACAACTACCGAGATGCATGGATGCTTGTGACAAGTGTCACAATAGTACGTTGGTTGACGTCTTTTGCCGGGCTTATTTCTTCGAGAGCAGACTTTGCTATCTTTTCTAATTTAATATACCTGTTTTGTGGTCTGCGAGGGGTTGGAATGAATACTGTAGGTTCGTGATGTTTCTGTCTCCTCTCTCGCCGGTTTGGTCTTTCGCTAGACCGGGGTTTCGGCCGCTCGCCATCTTCAGTAGCGCTGTGTTACTGTCACTGTTAGCCATAAAATACAAAACAGATTCCGATTTCGCCAACCACATCATAAACTCCGGACACGAAACAGTGAACATCAAAAGATCATTAAAGTTATTACACCCAGGCAAAAAAGGAAAAGAATTGGATATTATAGAAAACCTGGAAATCTTCAAACATAAGAAAAACAAAATTATAAATGATACAATTAATTCCCAGAGTGACGCCATATTTGACCCTATAATAACTATTAAAGGATCACACCACACCATCCCCTTCTGACAATCTGACTCAGAAAACGGATTAACAAAATCGGAAGACAAAAATAACCCCCAATAACAATAACAGAACACATATATATATAAACGACTGACATACTGACAAACATTACAGTACATGTGAAAGTGACAGTGGGCAGTGAGGATGCCCCTGAAAAAACATCCAAAGTGCTAACAGTGACTGACACAGCGCTACTGAAGATGGCGAGCGGCCGAAACCGGTCTAGCAATAGACCAAACCGGCGAGAGAGGAGACAGAAACATCACGAACCTACAGTATCTTTTCTAACTCCAGTTAGAACGCTATGCGGCTTTCCATTTAGGCGGGTGTTTTTTTCGATTCGGAGGTTGAAGTCGAAGCTCGAGCAAAATTTCCAGTCAATTGCCGAACTAATGCTTAGGACCGAACTTCAAAGAACGATATCGCGGAGCATAAACAAGCATAAACAATCACCAAGTGAGGAAACATAAATAGAGTACACAGCGCATCGAATATCCGCACCGAACAAAGTGGTGAGTGAGACTCACTTCTCGAGTGCAAAGGGTTAAATTAACTTCCTCATGCGACTAAGACTTGTCCGTTCCCCGTATTACCGAGAACCTCCCCTGCTGACGTTATACCCTGAATCCCTGTTAAAGTCGTCGTTTCTTCGACTGTGGGAAAAATCCCTGAACAGCGGGTAGCCGACCCCTGCAAACCGAGTTTCTTCCCTGGTGTGTGACACAATTCGATTTCTGGTTGTGGAAATATTCGTTCGATTGGTGAAATTTTCCTATATAATATATATATATATACAGGTATTTAAAAAGTTGAAGAGGTCGTATACGGCGATCGAATTGGACGGAAGAGAAGACGGAGCCGAGATACAGAGCATTTTGGGAGAAATCACCGGAGCCCAGACGGTAAGTTGTAACACAAATTTATGAATAATTATGCGGCGTTTTGCGCTAATTTGGACCCGAACATGAATCGAAACACATTTATTTCAAAGTCGTCTCAGGTAAAAACCGCCGAGAAAGTAAAAAAATGGTGGACAGGAAATATTGAACGGAGGACATGTATCAGTGTCATTCGAAAGTAGCGCAAACCGCCAAATGTGTAGTAGAAATCCGGAAATAATTTTCTTTTATTAAGACGCGCTAGCACGAATGTGTGCGTCCAACGTGTCCGATATTGGAATACCTGTTTCGTGGCCTGCAACGGGTTGGAATACCGTAGATTTCACGTTTCTCGGTCTCCTCTCGCCGGTTCTGTCTTTCGCCATTTTAAGTAGCCGTAAATGGACGCAATAGAGAATATGGAAATATTTTCAGAATAAAAGAAACGGAGACAATAAATGAGAAAGTAAATTCCCAGAGTGGAGAAAGACATGAACCGCTTGAATTATTAAAAAAACAATGATATTCCCAAAACAAGGACAGAACGTATACATGTATACCGGACACACTGCTGTCTACTGAAGATGGTGAGTGGCCGAAACCGGTCTAGCGAAAGATCAGACCGTCGAGAGGAAACCCGAAAAAAAAAATAATTGTGATCCCCCTAATATCGCTTTAACGGTGCTTATTGTTTTTTTTTTTTTATTTCTGTCTAGGTGCCGCGCGTTTTCGTTAACGGAGATTGCCTCGGCGGTGGCACCGACGTGAAAGCCCTCTACGAGAACGGCCGGCTGGAAGAAATTCTGGCCAACGCCAGCTAAATAATACGGCGACATACGCCGTTTCGCCAATAAACATGCATCGTACTCTAAATCAATCTGAATTGTTCATAATATCTTATAAATAGAAATCGGTCAGTATAAAAATTAAGTTAAATTTACTATTTTTTTATATTGCTATCGTCGATAATATTCCTATAAATTTATTTTATGTATTGTTAATTTATGAATGTTGAAATTTTATGACAAAAAATTTTAATATCCTATTTTCTTTAAAATGTATCCCTTTAGGTTTTATTTAGAGATCTGTTTTTTTTTGTAATCCTATTTTTTTAGCTTCATTTATATAGCACGATTCTCCACCTGTTTACGGCAGTTTGTAGGGGGAAAATTGAGTCTCGTAATTGTCGTAGCAATCAAACATAATTAAAATAATTATCCGGTACAGTAGGTGTATTAACATAAATCGCTGTGTGTACCCAAGTGTTATTTTTCACACTTGTTCCGTTAAAATTATGCTCGATATAAATGAGAAAGACATTCGGCTCAGGTACTTCTTTATTTTTTATATATATTATACGTTTAGGAAAGCTTATTTCGATGACTGTTGAATCTCTGTACTAAGAATTAAATATAATGGTGTTTACTCCATGTATCGCACTTTTTTTTTTCAATCCTGTTAACTCTTGGTTATCGGCATTAATTTTGCCATATTGTATGTTTCGCTATTTACGAGAAATGATACACGATCGGCTATCGTCGAGAATTTTTGTATTACGTCATTTGTGCCGGTTCCCAGTAAATACCGAAATTTCGAATATTATTTATTTCTCTTTTTATTTTTGCCCCAATTACAATATTACAATTATATATCCAGTGATATACCAGCACTGATGTCGCAATTTTTGGAGCGGACCCGGTCATTACGTGACGTCATGTATTGGGTGCGTCCAAAAAATAATGAAAATTATAAAATGCCGAGAAAAGATAAAACTGTAAATATAAATTTTCTGAACGGTCCAATGCTTAAGCGAATATTTCTCTTTAAATATAAATTATGAGCGTATTAAATTTATATGTTCAGTTCCCCTAACCGTGTTAATTACCTATACGAGTCAATCCGATTACAAAATATGAAAACATTTGAAATCTTCCTGTAAACAAGAAGAATGTTATCTGTGTGATATTGCATCGAATCTTTCCTTTCCTCAATGTGGAATGAACATTTATTTTTACATTACGAAAAAAATACTTTCACTTTCGAAAGAAACGGTAAAGCGGAACGCCATCGTAACCTGCAGTTAACCTCCCGCTTGACGTTTTTTTTTTTGGCAGGCAGCTCCTGGCCATTTACTCTTTGCCCGTGTACTCCTTCGCGAGTGTGTCTGGTTTCGATTTGGCTGATATGCGATGGAAATACCGAAAATGAAGGTGTTCATTTACACGCTGACTTTCGCCGCGTACGCCTGGAGCGGTTACGGTTCGAGCGTGATCGGCACACTGCGCGAGGCGGTCGTCTCGGCCGAAGGAGTCTTCGGCGATTTTCTCGGCAAAGTTTCCGACGTTGTCCAGGCCGTACAGAGATTCAAGGACACGATTGACGTCGCCATCGAAGAAGAGTGCACCTGGAGTTGTCCCGGCGGTAATGACAAACACAAAATATAGCCGGGCGATAGCGATAAAAAAAAAACTGTAGGTCCGTGATGTTTCTGTCTCCTCTCGCCGGTTTCGGCCGCTCGCCATCTTCAGTAGCGCTGTGTCAGTCGCTGTTAGCACTTTGGATGTTTTCTGGGCATCCTCACTGCCCACTGTCACTGTCACTGCCAACAGTGACTGACACAGCGCTACTGAAGATGGCGAGCGGCCGAAACCGGGTCTAGCGAAAGACCAAACCGGCGAGAGAGGAGACAGAAACGTCACGAACCTACAGTATTCCAACCCCTCGCAGACCACAAAACAGGTATATTAAACGATAAAAAAAACCTTTAATAGGGTACAAAATCGGCAGATTGTCGGTTCCAGATAATAAGGGAACAAACAAGTTCTGTAGGTTCGTGATGTTTCTGTCTCCTCTCGCTGGTTCGGTCTTTCCCTAGACCGGTTTCGGCCGCTCGCCATCTTCAGTAGCGCTGTGTCAGTCACTGTTAGCACTTTGGATGTTTTCTGGGCATCCTCACTGCCCACTGTCACTTTCACATGTACTGTCACTGCCGACAGTGACTAACACCGCTACTGAAGATGGCGACTGACATCACGAACCTACAGTATTCCAACCCCTCGCAGACCACAAAACAGGTATATTAAAAGATAAAAACCTTCAAAAAGGTACAAAATTGGCAGATTGTCGGTTCCAGGTAATAAGGGAACAGACAGGTCTTGAAATGAGCGAAGCTTCCGTTAGGATCGCGTAATGTTGCGGGTATCTTTGGTTCCCATATTACTGGGATATTAACCTGTTGCGCAAATTCAATTATCGCTATCGTTAATTTACTGTAGGGGCTACGAAGGTTATCACGTGTAATCGATATATAGATCTATGCGGGTGAATCGATGTCGTCAACTTGTTCAGCCGTTGTTTTCACATCGCGTACCTTTATTAAGGCGTCCGACGATTTTTTTTTTAGTTGCTACGGAAGTGTTAAATTTAATTTCTTTGCGCTTGTTCAAAGCGTAAGAGACCGGTAAGAGCGATTGAGATATGTACGGATCTGGGATTGATTGTGAGAGAGTATGCGCGTCGTCAATGCGGGAAGGGTATGTCTCTTAGACCGTGTTTTATTAGGGTTAGTTTAATCATAATATTTTCTTGTGTCATAATTATTTTCTTTCCCTTTACTTTGACAATTAACGGTTCTGAAATTCATTTACAACGGTTCGTTCATATTGCGAAATCACGTCGCTATAAATCTCTCAAGTACGATATATCGATATTATGAAGCCACGCCAACGTAGCCCCTACAGTAAATTTTAACTTCACTATTGTGTGTATGTATTCAATATTTATTAATAGCTATAGTATATTGTTTGTAGGCGTTAAAGCGAAACCGAATAAGTATTTCAAGGCTACGGGCAACGGCTGTGGGCCCGAAGGAATGGAGGTAAATAATTATAATACGTTTTTCTGTCTAGTCGTTTTTATGACCGTATTTAATTTATGCCGTTCTTTTAGGTGAACGCGGAATTCATGCCGGCGATCGAAATGACAAAGTGTTGCAACGAACACGACATCTGTTACGGCACTTGCAACAGGGACAAGGAGAAGTGCGACTTCGAATTCAAACGGTGCCTCTACAAGATATGCGACAGTATGAAAAATCCGACCGAAATTGTCGCGAAAGGTCCGAATATCAATTTGCATTTCCGAGCTTACAGTGATCGGTTAAAACGCAAACCTAATATCAGGTTATCCGTTTCGCAAAAACACACTCTTTTCACACGATGGGCAGGAGCGGATTTATTTCTACAAATCCACTCAAACTTATAACACTTGTCGGAAACTGGTCCGAGAGACATATTCTTTCCACATTCAGGACATACATATCTCGTACATTCGTACATATTCACCCTGGAAACTATCGATTGTACAAAAGTATTCAATTTTGTAATTTAACTAATATCGACCGGCTTCTTCCAATAAATTACCCGGTCTGAGAGACCGGATTCTTTCTCTGTCGCGACCAATCCATGACTCGTACGTATCTCGATCACTCTTTCAGGACTCTCATGCCTCACAAACTCGTGAGAAAATGCAGACTCAACCTTTCCGTACCCACAAAAGACGTCCGTGCTTCTATAAGCAAAATAATAATAGTAATAATAAAACCAGTCGCCTACAGCGCACGTTACGATATATCGAATGAAACAGGTATCGATATATAACCTCGCCTATTAGTGGGGCGGCCTCCTATTCTGCATTTTAATCCGATTTTAACATCGATTGTCAACAGTCTGAGTCTTGTGGAATGCAACACAACAATGTTAGTGACTATTGTACTGAAAACTATAAGTATTCCGTAGATTTTGTGTTTCCGTCTCCTCTCGCCGGTTTGGCCTTTTGCTAAAAAAACCAAAACCACGTAACAACAGATGAAACCGGTAAGAGAGGAGACAGAGAAATACAAGAAATCTACGGTATTCCAACTCGGTTATTCGAATTTAGTATCTTTTTTTTCTTTTGCGTTTTTCAGGGTGCAAAGCCGCCGCCAAAGTGGTATACGCCGCAGCGGCCAATTTGGGCTGCAAGTTTTATCAGGACGCCCAGCAGGAATCTTGCTACTGTCCGATTCCGAAGAAGAAATACAACGAACTTTAATCTTCGTTGAATCAAACGGTGAACGGAAAAAAAATTTATTATAAGCTTTGTCTCTCTGCACCGTTGTCGCCTTTGTAAAAATGGCAAGATTTCAGCCCCAGTATTTTTTCATTTGTAACGTACGGAGTATTGGATTTCGGTATTAACCTTAAAATCATAAACTACTTACCAAGTAAACGATTCTTATATCCGTCAGACTACTGACAACCTCTAATTTACGTTAATAAAAACCGAAATATATACTTTGTTATAAATCTAGGGACAAGATCGTAACTACTGTTCGGTAACAAAAGTATCTATATAATTGAGATAACTTCTTTACCACTCTCTATTGAATTAGTTTGTCTGGTACACTACACTCTAGTTCGTACTTTATTTGTATGAATTTAAAGTTAAAAAAAACTATTGTTTTTTGTCAATACTATGTTAGTTTGAACGTAATTTCTCTTTTAGTTTAAAACGCACTTATAGTAGTTTGTTTGTATCACCCCACCCCTTCCCCGGTTTGTGTGTAACAAGAAATTTTTAAGTTTTTCTTAAGGAGAGCAATTGTTCGATATCATTTCTTTAGTATATTTTCCAGGTACATTTAGCCTGAATCCAATCGAGAAAGTTGTGCCTCATTCTTCATAATTGCGATTCGATGATCGAAAGGGTATTAATTAAATAGTGCTATCGCTTTTTGCCAACTATATTTTCGCCCAGATTCTCTCTATTTACTCCCGGATGAAATGATCAATGATCCCGTTGATAAACTAGTTCTGATTAAGACTTGTAATGAGTTCCTTGTAATCGATTCATCGCGCTATCCTTTAAACGAAAGGTGTCCGAATTGATGTTAAGTAATTATTCGTCGTCAATTTAAATTGTGATAACGTTGTATATATAGGGATTGTTCTGTGAAAACCCTGAATTGGAACTAACATTTTCTTTTCATTGCGCTAGGAAGCTTTTCCTATTTTCCGTTACAACTAAGTACATCACAGTATGTCGGTGTGTAGGCCGAATAATAAATTCTCCTTTTTGGGAATGTCAATTATTTTAATTCTTCGAATTTTGTTTTTGTAAACTTTGTCCTTCGTATAACTCTCTAATATATCTTTTCTAGTATGTTTTTTTTTTAATTTTTAATTGAGAATCTATTAGTTGTTTACTGAATGGAATGTGATGTGATAGTAAAATTTACCTATCATTGTTACTAGTTGTTTAATATATTTTAATATAGAAATGGCTATTGTTACACTATTTTTCTATATAATAAAAGCAATTGCTATTGTGTAATTTGTAATTTGTCCAATCCGATTTTACCGTCATCAGATAATTCAAAACTTACTATAGCCGACAAACTGGTAGTATTACAAAGCTATATCTGGCCGTACAGCATAGAATCTTTTTAAATTTTAACAAAACTATTAATATTTTACTTCTATTGAGACACTGAACGATCGGTTTCACCGAATAAAATATTTGTACAGACTGTAAATTAATCGGCTCTTGTTAAACATTTAAAGGAGATTGAAAACGATGCAAGATAAATAGTGCAAATTTCCTGTCCTTCGTTCAGATGCAAGAAATTTGGATCTTTGGGGGGCAAAAATTATTTATATTTTTTTTTATCAATTTTCATATAAAATAAGCCCTGTAATGTCCCGATCTGTTTGCTCCGCAGTGTCCTGGAATTTTGTGGTTTCTCCAGAACTGATGCCGGATATCTGCCATCGGAGAAATTTTAGACGGAAGAAAATATCGGAATCACAGAATACGGTTCCACTATTGAATTTGAGATATTTTTCAGACCGGCAGCAGGTAATTATATGTCCCTTTCGACAATGTAAAAACCTTGTTAAGTCTGAATAATTTAAGTTATTTGATTAATGTTAGTTTAGAATACCTGTTTTGTGAATACCTTAGGATTTTCTGTGTTTCTTTCTCCTCTCTCTTTCGCCGGTTCGGTCATTCGCCAGACCGGGGGTTTCGGCCGTTCGCCATCTTCAGTAGCGGCGTGTCGGCCACTCCGGAGGCGGCCCGAAAAACCGGCGAGAGGAGACAGAAGAAACGCACGAAATCCGTGAACAAAAGTTGGATGGAAAAGAAAAAAAAAAAGACCAAATGTCTGTATAGAATTCTCTGTATAGAAATCCTCTGTATATCACCTGTACATTGTTTGCGTTTCGTAGAGTTTTCGGCGTAAACAGTCGAAAAACAGTAGATAAAACCGAGCTAGGGGGATTTTTACGCAGAGATAGCGTATTTCTGGGGTTAACCAGAATCAGATTTCGAACGAGGATATCGGGAAATTTTCTGCGGTTTGTCCAGTGATAATACAACGGTGAATAGACAATTTTTCGTATCTTCTAATCGTATCGACTTAATATATTACACGGATCGGTAAATAAACGTATAAATTGTTATATAAAATGTTGTTAAATTGGAAAATTCGTATTTTCTTTACGGCCGATTATGATGTCGCCCGACGACGTCGGCGCAATAAGAAAATGGCGGATTTTATTCCGCCCGAAAAATTAAGCTTTTAGGCGCGTTTAATATTTGAATTTAATTCAGTTTAAACTCTGGCCACGATACGCAATTTGGTCGTAAAACCTGAAACTGAATTTTGGCAGAAGGAATTTATTATATCCTCTTCTGTTCGTTCTTGAGCGGCGACTGGAAGTGGATGAATGAAAGAAACCACGTTCCGGACGCCGTAGCGCGTAGAATTTTTTTTAATTCAATTTATCGTTCTAAATTAATAAATTCGTATTCCCCACTGCCGGAACGACGTTATCCCCCACTCCACGGCCGCTGTATTCTTAAAGGGACGATACGTCCACCGGCATCTCAATTCTCTCTGTTCGGTCTTGGAAAACGGAGTTTTTCTGTTTTGTTTTTTTTTGTTTTTTTCTCGAAAAAGTAAAATTGACTCGACAATGAGTTCCGCTGAATATCAGAGCGCCGAAAAACTGGTCAAGGATCTGGTCGGTGCCGGAATCGTCGTCATATTTTCGAAATCCTACTGCCCCTACAGCAGACTGGCCAAGGATGTGGGTAATCTATAAATATTTTATTTGAAAATTTATTAGTTTAATAAATACCTGTTTTGTGGTCTGCGAGGGGTTGGAATAAGCCCGTAGGTTCGTGGTGTTTTCTGTCTCACTGCCGGTTCGGTCTCTCGCTAGACCGGGGTTTCGGCCGTTCGCCATCTTCAGTAGCGCTGTCTGTTAGTCCTCACTGCCCACTGTGTCACTGTCACTGTCACTGTACTGTGTACCCGAAAACATCATTTCAGGATGCCCCCCGAAAACATCCGAAGTGCCGCGCTACTGAAGATGGCGAGCGGCCGAAAACGGAATTTTTATTCTTTCTATTCTTCCCCGCCCGCGGATCCAAATTTTTGCATCCATCGGATTGATCGAGTCGCAACCCCTCGGACCTTTGCAAAGCGCCGATATAATTTTAGTAAAATAAAAAAAATTATACTCGAAATGCGCTTTAACAGAAGCACAGCGGGGAAACCTATTTTACTGCGCCAATTTTATTTCTCGACACGAAAAGAATAATTACTGTCATTTTCCTACTTCGCAATCGTTTTTAAACCGAAAACGACAAAACGGTGTCCTTCGAATATTTTTATCGAAGTCCGGTAAAATTTCCGGATGAAAATTTTCGTCGTCGCTTTCAAGATTTTTATGCCAAAAAAAAATGGACGTATTCGAAAATCCTTTAAAATTTGATATATGAATTTACAACCGGACTTAATCGATTTGCAATCTGACGATGTGTATAAAAATAATTTCGACGAAAATAATTTACAATCGCTTTTAATTCGAATCTACCGGATAGAAAAATTTCCCGATTTAAAAAATTATGCGAAATCGACGATTCGTATTTTTTCCGAGCGCCCATTTATGCGAAAATAAAAAAACATTTTCGAGAATGAATTTCGTAAAATATAGAACGAGGTTGGTATGAAAATTTACAAAACTTGTCGAGGATCTCAGTGTCCCAAACACAAATGAATTATCGAAAAATTTTAACGAACGAATAAAATGAAAGATAAATTATTTTCCTTATACGTATAGTAATTGGAATTGTATTTTCTTTTTTTTTTGCCTTTTAAGAATTGTAAAATTTTTGTTCTCCGACACTATTGTTATAATAGCGTGTCGATAAAAAATAATTTTTTTCTATATTAAACGATATAAAAGCGCTATTTAAGTTAGATTGCGAATGTGCGGACCGCGTAAAAAATTTAATTTCTAAAACGGGCCGCCGTCCCCGGTAAAAGGTTCACCTCGCGTTAACTTTCGGTGGGATCCGCCTTACACCATCAATTGTTACTATTGTCAGTAACAGTAGTAGCTGCTGTTACTACTATTATTATTAATTTGTTTCAGGTGTTCAATAAAATGAATCAGGCCTACACAGTCATAGAAGTGGACGGTCGGAAAGACGGCTCTGAAATACAGGACGTTCTCTCCGATATGACTGGAGCGAGGACGGTAATGTTTTTTTCTTCTTACAATATCCGATTTTGTATTACATTATATTTTATATATTTAAATTGTATCGTCTCGGCTGTGCGTCACGGCCGTCTGGATTTCGCCGCCGATTGCCGTCCTCGAGTTTCTTGGATCGTTTTTTTTCCGACCGTTCCGACTTTTTCGACTGAAAACGATAGTTTTCGATTGAATTTTAAAGCGGTATACCGAAATTTAACTGAATATTGTATTCATGAAAGTGTATAGTTTCGACGAAATCCAGACGGCCGTGTAAGGGGCGTGACGTCACAGACGGGCGGACGCGCACAGCCTACTGTATAGATTCTCCTGACTGCATTTGTATGCATTAAATAATAAACCGGCCTAATATTTATTGTACGTACGTGCAATATTCGATTAAGCCCCCAATTGCATTTTTCTACGCAATACTAATTGATTTCTCCTGACTGTACATTTATAATACAGTATTTGTATGACGGTGACGCCGGCAAGATGGCGTCCGGCGGTTCCGCCAACTTTCATTATTGTAAACGATTTGAAAAAAAAAAACTTTTTATAATTTCAGGTCCCTCGCGTTTTTGTGAAGGGGAAATTCGTCGGCGGTGGGAGCGACGTCAAAGAGCTGTACGAATCCGGCAAATTGGCGAAATTATTGAAATGAATACGGTTTCACTTTCAGATTTCAACCCTTCGAAAATTCGGCCCCAGTTTGATATTACGAAATTCCGCAGTTACGGAAAATTACGAAGGCGTAAATTATTCAATACCATAAAGTCAAGTGTACTATTGTAATTTATTTCGAGTAAAATTGTATCTTTGTATTCTTGTTTCTTGATAAAATTGTAAGAAATATAATGTATATTAAGTGTGTACAACCTTTTTTTTATTTTGATCGAGGGGAGGTTTTTTTTTTTTTCTATATATATATGTATATATATTGTTCCGGTGTTACTCGTTTAATATTTTTAAATTTGTTTTATATCGAGAAAATAATAGAAATGGCAAAAACTCTTATAATATTAGAGATTGGAGCAAATGTAGTTCATTATTCGGCCGCTAGGTGGTAATTGCGATGATTTACTTTGCGTTAATTTAATTGCTTTAACGGTTTAATTGTTTAAACTGGTGAATATTTTAATGTTTTAAAACTGTTCTGTGGTCGATCTCTAGTTCGTCTGGGCGAAATAAACAGTTTCGAAGATTTTTATCGACATTTTTTCGGGGCCTTCGCAGGGCCCGACTGACGTTTTCGCATCTATTAAAATTGTAAAACAGGAAAATGTTCTCTCTGTTCGCCTCCACATATTTATAACCGACCGAATCTATCAATTACAACACAGTGCGGTTGTTTTGTTGGGGTGAAAAAAAAAATCACAAATAAGATAAATACGAAACGAGATATGCGCGCCACGGTGATGCCGTCTGGCGGCCAAATGATGAACTATTTTCCGTAACGTGATATTCGGCCGATAACAACTTTTGAGGAAAATTAAGTGAATAAATGAATTAAGCGCATTAAGTGGAGTTTTCGCATCTATTAAAATTGTAAAATAGGGAATTTTCTCCCTGTTCGCCTCCATATTTATAACCGACTAAATCTATTAATTACAACAAAGTGGTTGTTTTTAGGGGAAAAAATCACAAATAAGATATGTGCCCATAATTATGAAAGTGGTTTAAGTCAATTCAAACTTTAAATACAACATTTTCATATGAAATCCGCGGAAAATTTCATATTCACAGTAAACTTCCATTAATCGAGACTAATAAAATTCTAAATTAAAATTTCGCGTAATATAAAAATATTTGTTAATTTATTCAAAAGTAATTCGTTAAATATCTCGAAACAAGAAATATATGGCTTGGACCACTTTCATAATTATTGGTACATATATGTGTCGGCGATGCCATCTGGCGGCCGAATAACGAACTATTTCGCATAACGTGGTATTCGGCCGATAACAACTGTTACTGGAATTTAACTCGTAGATCGAATTTCAAACGGGATATAATCGAGGGATGTGACTCTTTTTTGGTGGAAAAAGAAAAACTGGGACAGAGGCCCCGTTTATTTCGATCGGATCAGGGTTTAAAGGAGTAGTCGTGATCCTGTTCGTGGTGTACGAGTATATCCTTGAAGTAGGCGTTGGGTATGCGCAATTCCTGGTCGTAGTGGAGCGGGCGGTCGAACGGGAAGCCGTACGCCTTGAAATCGTAGAATTTGGTGCCGCCGCACGTGACGAACGCCTCGAAATAGCGCTCCTTGTCGCCGCCCTCGTACTTCTCGGCGTAGGGCGTCACGATGGCGAACAGGACGAAAGGGCTGCCGGACGGCTTGCCCTTCGGCAGCTGGAGGTTCTGCGGGAAGCCGCACCTGAAGGTCTGGACAAGAGAAGAGGTGTTGTCAGAGGAGCGGGTCTCGGGTCGAGACATTATAGAGAAGGGCATATAGAGAAGGGCATATAGAGAAGGGCCTGCCTACCTCTTTGATGTTGGGATAACTCTTGGCGTACTGTTCCACCTGGCTCCTGAACGGCCTCGCCGAGACGTCGTCCTTCACGAACACGGACGACTCCTCCGAAGATCTAACGAACTCGTTCAGCCCTTCGCTGACTGCAACACCAGAGACAGAGACAGAGAGAGAGAGACATTGACGATTGTAAAAGGCTCGATAAAGACGCCATCCTCGGTGATGGCACTTTTGACCCGTATCCGGGGCCTACAGAAAGCCCCGGAGCATCAAGTGCATCAAGCGCATCAAGTCCGTCAAGTGTATCAAGCGCATCGAGTGAATTAAGGGAACTAAGTGCATTAAGCGGAGTAAGTGGAGGAAGTGCTTTAAGTGTTTTAAGTGCTTTAAGTGCATCAAGAGCATCAAGTGCATCGAGAGCATCAAGTGTATCAAGAGTATCAAGTGCGTCAATGTTTTCAAGTGTATCAAGAGCATCAAGTGCATCAAGAGCATCAAGTGCATCAAGAGCATCAAGTGCATCAAGGGCATCAAGCGCATCAAGGGCATCAAGCGGATCAAGAGCATCAAGGGCATCAAGAGCATCAAGTGCATCAAGAGCATCAAGAGCATCAAGAGCATCAAGGGCATCAAGAGCATCAAGAGCATCAAGTGCATCAAGGGCATCAAGAGCATCAAGAGGCATCAAGAGCATCAAGAGCATCAAGAGCATCAAGAGCATCAAGAGCATCAAGAGCATCAAGGGCATCAAGAGCATCAAGTGCATCAAGAGCATCAAGTGCATTTAGTCCAGTGATGGTACTTTTGACCCGTATCCGGCCTACAGAAAGTCTCTAGGCCGGTGGCGTTTAAGCCCGATAATGGACGGGTAGAAGAGGAAACTGGATGAACGAGTGGATTTGGATGTGGAGGAGAGAGGCGGGAATGGAATTTGAGGAAGCGAGATTTTGCGACTTCGTCCCGACTGTCGGGGGTATGTTGAGGTCGTTACGGATTGTTCGGTTAGAAACATACCCCAAGGGGGGGGGGAGCATTAAGAGGATGGTACTGGAAGGACTTCCGACTGGAATGTTTGGATGCGAGCGATGTCGGATTTCTTGGCGTTATCCCCGAGCATAGTTCTATTCCGTATGTCCGTGTCGGTTTCAGTACAGCTTTATATACTGTCAGTTTGTCGTCTATTGTCAGTTTCGATGTCCTTTTCCGAAAAGAGGTCTCAACAGTCCAAATTGACGATTTAGATCCGCTGTCGGGTGGACGTGGGCAGATTTAGAGCCATTTCACTTTCACCCTCCGTCGTTATCACCGGGACTGGATGTCGGAAATGTGCTCCCGGAGATTGGCGGTTGTAGTTGAGGGATTTCGGTCGGAGGATATGTGGGACTGTAGAAGGATATGTACTGGTATATCTGAGGTATATATTGTCTTCGGCTGGAGGGTAGTCGGAGGGAGATATAAATGTTAAAACTCACGTTCGACTGGGAATCTGTCCATCTCGAAATAGGCCAACCTCGACTGTTCGAGCGTGAGCTTGTGCCCCTCCGAATCGTATTTGGGGCCGATGAAGAGTCTGACCATCGCCTCTGTGCTCTCCTCGCTGGTCACCCTCAATTTAATATTGAACGGTCTCCTGTTCAACCTCGGCTGCGTCACGCTGTAGTGTAGCCTGTCCTTGTCCTCCCTGGGGCCGACGCCGAGGCCGTAGCTGACGTCGTACTCGAACGGCTCGAAATATGTCGTCAGTTTGTCAACCTCCAACGAATTGATCTTGACTCCGTGACAGCCCAACTGTCGGCACAATCGCAATATTGACAATTAATACTGTGATGCCGGCCGCTAGCCATCTTCGGTAGCCCCATTTATCGGTGAAATCCGCAAATACTTGTCCCGGTAGTTCGGACGTCGGCTACTAGATAGAGCCACGGGTCGGACAGCGCTCATCGACATCTCTTATCACTTAGGACTTGGCTCAAGTCCGTAAATATAGAAATGAGTGAAAGCGAATTATGAAAGCGGTTCCAGAGGTGAGACAGAAACAGACGAAATCTACAAAATTAAGGCCCTTTTTAAATATTTAACGGTGAATTTGGCCCTTCGGACTCCCATAACGCCAGTCGCCGGTCCCGATAGTTCGGACGTCGGCCACCGGATAGAGCCACGGGTCCGGACAGCTCTTATCATTATCACTTGGGACTTGTCTCAAGCCCGTAAATATGGGAATGAGTGAAATGGAAAATGTTGACAGCTAGAATTACCTCTTCTATTGTGTAGGGCGGCAGGCTCATCTTGTGGTGGTGGACGAATTTGACCATCCTCTGGAGGAATGAGAAATAGGCCGGGTCCCTGACGGTGGTCATCAGGTTGGCCGTCGCTCCGGAAACGAACTGCGAAAACAAAATTCCGAAGTCGAATATCAACGATTGCGACGTAATGAGTCGGAAAAAAGAGGACCATTCGACATTTTCTACAATTTCAGTTATGTTTAAGCATCGCTAAGATGGTGCCGTGAAAAAATTGTACTAACGCCATCTATCGGTGAAACGCGCAGTTATCATAATGAAGGTGATGCGGGAATAAAAAATATTTTTCGCCCTAATCTTTTTACGTTTTTAGGGGTTACACTTTAGTATATTCATGGCACTGTCGGGATGACGCTAAATAAAAAAAAAAAAGTTCGTGTATTGAAACGAAATTATGTCCCGTTAAAATGTTTCCCCCAAAAGCCGGCCTCTACTGACGCCATCTATCGGCGAAATAGCCAGTCATTATAATAACCGTTGTGAGGATTAAGTTGATGGGGAATAAAACGATATTTTGGGGCTTAATTTTTTTTTGGGGTGGGCTTGTGGCGCTTACGTTCTTGTCGGTGTTGGTCTTGACGGCGTAGGCGAGAGTCTTGAGAGCGTCGAAATAGTAGGATCCCCTGTAGCCCCTGCCGTCTATAGAGTAGGCAGTGTCCAGCATGGCGCGGCCGATCATCTCCGTCAGGTCACCGGCCTCGTGGCCGAAGTTGAGCAGGCTGCCGTTGATCTGACCCAAACAACAGTTGACATAGAGAGATTAATCAATCTACACTTTCGACACCAATCAACTCTGGAATCGAGTGCCCGACTGAGGAGATATTAGCGGCCGTAAAACGTCCATCCAACTCTGGCCGGTTCGGTCTTCCGCTAGGCCGGTTTCCGCCACCCGTCACCTTCGATGGCGGTGTCAGTCACCCTGGCCGACAATCAGACGATCCACAAGCGAATTGGGTGAATTGGGTGCATACACAGTGAATCAAGGGTATCAAGTGCATCAATGGTATTAAGCGCATCAAGCGCATCAAGAGCATGAAGTGAATCAAGTGGAGTAAGACAAACAGGATGTGCTCCGGGAGGATGCTCCATCAGGAGCATCTAGTGTACCAAGAGCATCAACTGAATCAAGTAAATCCAGTGAATCAAGTATCCGGCATCGATAGCATCAAGTGAATCAAGTGCATTAAGCGCATCAAGGATGACGTGCAAGGAGGATGCTCAGTGCATCAGGAGCATCAAGTGGTGTACCAAGAGCATTAACTGAATCAAGTGAATCAGTGAATCAAGGGTATCAAGTGAATCATCAAGTGCAAGAAGATCATGAGAATCAAGTGCATTAAGCGCATCAAGGGCATCAAGTGAACCAAGGGCATCAAGTGAATCAATTGGAGTAAGAGAAACAGGATGTGTTCCACACAAGCGTCCCATGTGCCAAAGTGACTGACACCGCTCTACTGAAGATGGCGAGCGGCCGAAACCGGCGAGAGATGAGAGAGAGAGAGACAACAGGTCTACGGCATTCCTCCCACTGGCAGACTCCAAAACGGTTATTCTAAATTATGAATTGTTGTTATATTTAATAGTTGTACTGACTGAGAGGAATGACTTGGCGTCGGTGGACTCGCCGAGGAAGCGTTCGTTCCTGAGGGACATCGTGACGCCGTACGGGTAGTAGTCCCTGATGTTGACGTTGTCAGGCCTAGTTATCATGTAGTTGCCCTTCATGTCGATAAGGTTCGGATTGAAACCGGCCTGCGAACAGAAAAGACAAAAAAAACCCTTCATCAAAGTCTCCATAAACAAAGTGCATTAAGTTGATTAAGTGCATTAAGTGGAGTAATTTGATTGAGTGCACAAAGTGTAAAAAGTGTAAAAAGTGTAAAAAGTGTAAAAAGTGTAAAAAGTGTAAAAAGTGTAAAAAGTGTAAAAGTGTAAAAGTGTAAAAGTGTAAAAAGTGTAAAAAGTGTAAAAAGTGTAAAAAGTGTAAAAAGTGTAAAAAGTGTAAAAAGTGTAAAAAGTGTAAAAAGTGTAAAAAGTGTAAAAAGTGTAAAAAGTGTAAAAAGTGTAAAAAGTGTAAAAAAAAGTGTAAAAAGTGTAAAAGTGTAAAAAGTGTAAAAAGTGTAAAAAGTGTAAAAAGTGTAAAAAGTGTAAAAAGTGTAAAAAGTGTAAAAAGTATAAAGTGCATAAAGTGCATAAAGTTGATTAAGTGCATTAAGTGGACTGAATAAGAGTGGAGAATTAAGACAAACAGGATGTGCTCCACAAGCGTCCCATGTGCCAAAGTGACTGACACCGCTCTACTGAAGGTGGCGAGCGGCCGAAACCGGTCTGGCGAAAGACCAAAGCAGCGATAGGAGAGGCTGGCGGACACTCTGTATATGTTAATTGATAATAAATGAGTGGTGGCTGACCTTGATGGGGCGATTCCACTGGAGGATGTCGACGATGGGCAGACAGTTGGCGAACCTCTCGAGTGTGTACCTGGCCAAGAGCTGTTTGTGGAAGTAGTAGAAGAGCTGGCCCCTCTCAGCCCAGTCCGGCTGGCCGTACCTCTGGCTGTTGAACCAGTTGGGCCAGTGCATGTGCCACCTGGCGTACAGGTCGTTCAGAGAGACGTCCTCCCTCCAATAGCTCACCCGGTACTCCTCGACTTCGTCACCTTCGTTCCAATACTTCATCATGCCGCCGAACTTGCTGTGGTAGTAGAGCTCGTCGTAACCGGAGACGTTCACGTCCGCCTTCCACGTCACCTCACCTGCCCAACCAATTTAGCACACTTTAGCACTTACATCGCCGGTTCGGTCTTACGCCAGACCGCGGTTTCGGCCGTTCGCCACCTTCAGTAGCGCTGTTTGTCAGTCAATATCGGCCCTTTGTGTGTTCTCCCACACTGCACTGTCCACTGTACAAGTGACAGTACAGGTGACGGTACAGACGGTACAAGTGACGGTACAAGTGACGGTACAAGTGACGGTACAAGTGACGGTACAAGTGACGGTACAAGTGACGGTACAAGTGACGGTACAAGTGACGGTACAAGTGACGGTACAAGTGACGGTACAAGTGACGGTACAAGTGACAGTACAAGTGACGGTACAAGTGACAGTACAAGTGACAGTACAAGTGACAGTACAAGTGACGGTACAAGTGACAGTACAAGTGACAGTACAAGTGACAGTACAAGTGACAGTACAAGTGACACAAGTGACAGTACAAGTGACATACAAGTGAAAGGTACTGGTGCGACAATGCAGTGAGGATGTCCCCAAAAAACGTCCAAAGGGCCAAAGTGACTAACACCGCTACTGAAGATGGCGAACGGCCGTAACCGGTCTGGCAAAGACCAAACCTACGGTATTCCGACCCTCCACAAAACATTTATGTTTTAAACTAATTATAATACTGGTTATAACGGTCCGAATTACCGTGCATCTTGGCGTCGTACGCCTTGTGCATGACATCGGCCGGTATGAAATAGTTGGGCAGAATTTGGTAGAGCGGCGGTAGGACCAGCCCTTTACAGTCGGCCCTGTGGTAGACAGCCAGGCTGAACGCGTAGACGAAGTTGACGAAGTTCACGTGCTTTCTCGCCCAACAGGCGGTCTGAACAAGCCAATTAATTAGACAGAGAGTGTAACACACAAAGTCGCATAAGTAACAGACAATTAACTTCATGTATATATATATACAGAGGGTCCAAAAAAATGTATCCACCGTTTAAAAGTCCACAACTTACAAACTAATTGACGGAATTGTCTCATTTTTTGTAGTTTTATAGTGTTGTAGTAGCGCCATACAAAAGCGTTGTATTGCGTTGTTCTGTTTTGTGTCGGATGACAGTGGCCGGATAGTCAGTGTTCTGTTGTGTCAGTTCTATACCTTGTTGTACTCGAGTAAACGTGGCCGGCGCAAGGCTTAGAATTGGATGAAAGGAATAGTCAAGTTTTGAAGTGGTATTTTAAGTAGGAAAACATTAAAATGAAGTTCCAGAGCCAATATCCCGACTGGACACGTTGTGCAGTCAGCAGTTGGTGCTGCACAGTTTCTGCCTTGATGTTAATAACGGTGACCATTTCGAACACCTACAGCTATATATATCTTCAAGTTGGACTTTAAGCTACACTTTCACCGAAAATTAGACAACTCCGTGTCAATTAGTTTTCAAGTTATTGACTGTCGAACAGTGGATACATTTTTTTGGACCACTCCGTATACACGGAAATTGTACCTGGATTATTCGACGACTTACCCTGTAGAATGAGTCGAAATCCTTGGCGTAATAGAATAGTTCGAAGAGGACGATCGATTCCTTCCTCGCCTTTGGGCTGTACATGCTGAAAGTCGAATCTCTCGGAAGGAAACCCTCCTTGAACATCTTCATGAAAGTCTCGAAAACGTCTTTCTTCTGCAAAAAAAAAACCAAAAAAAAAATCCCAATCAATCGGTGTTATTTGTCTTTTCGGACCAATTTCTCATTCCGGAACTCGTTCATCTTTCGCGTACGGCTTACATATATATATTAGGTGTACCCCAAAAGTAATCGACCAATTCGATAAGATGTATTTCGGTCTTGAGGAGTTCATCAGGAGAGGAATCGAAAATTTGCCGGTAAAGTGGCGGCGGAGAGTTGTGTCGATAATATCGGTGAATATATATAGTAGATTAATAATTAAAGTTTCTTTTTTAGCAAAATAAAATGAATTCCAAAGTCAAAATGTCGATTACTTTTGGGTACCCCTAATATATATATATATATATATATCAGGATACAATATCGGTAACTGTTGGTTCACGGTAAGACGTAGAATTAAGTTTGTATGTAAAAATCTAACTCCAATATTAGTTATATATTTTATAGAACCCAACTTAAACAGGCAAGCGTAAACGGCCAATTTTAAATATGCGGCTTTATTATTAGAAATTAATGGACAGTTAATCGGCAGGCCTTTTAAGGGTAGATCGCAAAACGAATATATTTTTTATTTATTTCTTTTTGATACCGGTTTTTATTTGGGTTTTTGCATTGAACTGGACGCCCATTATATATTGGCTGTACCCGAAAGTAATCGACAATTTGATAAGATGTATTTCGGTCTTGAGAGGAGTTCCTCAAGAGGGGGGGGAATCGAAAATTTGCCGGAAAAATGGCGGCGGAGAGTTGTCGATAATATCGGTGAATAAAATATATATATAGTAGATTAATATGTCGATTAATTTAATTTAACTTTTGGGTACCCCCCCCCGATAGATTAATTCTGAAAATTAGTATAGGACGGCCTCAATATCCACCTCCGGGTATATTATGGAACCGCCAGTCTTCAACAGCCTGAAGAGTCAATATCCGCCCCAGAGGATGCCCTAAAAAACACGGCGCTACTGAAGGTGGCGGCCAGTCGAAATCTACGTTATTATTTACTGTAGGTTCGCGATGTTTCTGTCTCCTCTCTTCTCGCCGGTCCGGTCTTTCGCCAGACCGGGGTTTCGGCCGCTCGCCATCTTCAGTAGCGCCTTGGATTAGCACTTTGGATTGTTTTTTCTGTGGGCATCCTCTCACTGCCCACCGTCACTTTCACACTGTACTGTAGTGTCTGTCAGTATTGTCAGTCGGTTTATATATATATATATATATATATATATATATATATATATATATATATGTGTTCTGTTATTGTTATTACAACACTACAGTAGATGTGAAAGTGACAGTGGGCAGTGAGAGGATGCCCCCAGAAAAAACATCCAAAGTGCTAATCCAAGGCGCTACTGAAGATGGCGAGCGGCCGAAACCGGCGAGAGGAGAGACAGAAACATCGCGAAGACGGTATTCCAACCGCTCGCAGACCGCAGAAACAGGTATATGAAATTAGTTGTTATTTACCTTGAATGAGGACGCCTTGTGCTGTATTACCCAGTCGAAGAACTCCTCCTCGTAGGGGGCCCTCAGCCGGCCCCAGGACAGCAGCCCCAGCACCCTCAGCTGTTTCTTCTTCCAGGCGTCGTTGGCTGTAAACAAACAGAAAGCCTTTTGTAAATCGGTCGACAACTGGGTGGACTTAATCGCGAAGTCTCGGAATCAAGCCCCACCCCCACCCCCCAACCTTGTTTTTTTTTTTGGTTTTTTTTGTGGGATGTTCGTCATCTTGCCTGGTTTGATTGTAGCCGATGTCGGTACTATTGAGGCCGAAGTGAGGCAGACGATGGCGGATGAGACGGCCGCCGCCAGCAGCAGCAGCAGCAGGGAGTTCTTCATGACTGGTGGGGTGGGGGGGGAGAAGGAAGGAAGGTCTTCAGCGGCCCCTATCTCCCGGTCGACTAGCGGCCACCGGCTCCTCAAGACCGCCCTTTATACCCGGGCACGTCCGACAGGAGATGATATCTCGTCTGACCCCCGAGAGGGGTTGACGGGGTGGGGGGGGAGGGTCATATATAATGACCCTTATCAGTACAACCTTGAACGGCCGCCAGTCGTCGGCCAAACGCTAACGAAACTACCGCCGAAATTCGAAACTTCCGACGTTCAGAAACTCGCCCGGCCAACAGTGATTCAGCCCTTTATCAGTTGCACAATGATACTTCCCTTAAATACCATAATTACCGGTAGCGGTAATTACGGAAAATATCATTTCAACATACTTGTCTTGCGGTCTGCTAGGGGTCGGAATTCGTCGGAATGTTTCTATCTCCTCTGTCGGGGGTTTCGGCCGCTCGCCATCTTCAGTAGCGCTGTGTCAGCCACTCGTACTGCAATAGGGTACACGCGAAAGTGCGACAAAACATCATATATTGGGGAATTTTATTGCGGCGAAGGTCAAAAATGTTCGCCTCCATTTTGTACTGTAACTGGGTTTCTTCTCTTAATCTCGATCGATTTTTTAATTTTCAATACAATAATTAATCTTTTAATTAAATGAAATCCTCTCAAAGATACGGAGCGATAAAGGGGCCGAAACGAGCCAGTCGGTATATTTTCGAATGGGAAAGTCTGTTTGACACGACCTTCGACCCCCGTGACCGCGTGGTCCGTTCTCGGCGGGAGAAAAGAGAACGGGCGTAAATGATTAAGGGATGATATACATTGAAAAAAGATAAAAATGAAAATATCGAAAGTCCAAACAGATTGGGACAAAAACCCGGTCAGTTTGTGGAAAAAAAACCCTTCGACCCCGACGACACGCCCTCTCGTAATTTAACGAAACGGTCTATAATTATCAGCACCGATTCGAAGATTGCGTCCGAAACGTGGAATTAACGGGCGGCGATAGCCTCTTCGAGATACCCTCCATCGGCGAGATAAACCTCCGGGGGTCGAGACGGAGCACATTTTATGATTAGAGGAAAATGTCGACACAAGAATCTAAAATCGTCCGATACCTATCGATGGAACACGGTACTCCAATATTATTATTATTATTTATTTTTTTATAGCACAATCTGAGTCGTTTACATGTTACGGGTGCAAATTGCGTAACACCGATATATATATATATATATATATATATATATATATTCAGATAAACAATTTTTTGTCCCAGGGTGAGATACACTTGGCCCTATTTGAGGAAAGTTGAAAAATAGAAAATTGAATTTTTTTCAAGAATTTTCACGGATTCGTCCCGTACTCGGTCGACACAGTTTGGGACCAAAGTGAGATACACTTTGGCCCTATTTGAGGAAAGTTGAAAAATTTGAATTTTCAATAATTTTCACGGGTTTGACAGACTACTCAGTCGACACAGTGGTCCCAAAGTGAGATACACTTGGCCCTATTTGAGGAAAGTTGAAAAATTGAAAATTTTATTTTTTTGAAAAATTTTCACGGATTCGTCCCCATACTCGGTCCGCACAGTTTGGGACCAAAGTGAGCTACACTTGGGCCTATTGAGAAAAGTTGAAAAATCTAAATTTTCAAAAATTTTCAAAAATTTTCAAAAATTTTCAAAAATTTTCAAAAATTTTCAAAAATTTTCAAAAATTTTCAAAAATTTTCAAAAATTTTCAAAAATTTTCAAAAATTTTCAAAAATTTTCAAAAATTTTCAAAAATTTTCAAAAATTTTCAAAAATTTCAAAAAATTTCAAAAATTTTCACGGATTCTTCCCCATACTCGGTCGACACAGTGGTCCCAAAGTGAGATACACTTGGCCCTATTGAGGAAAGTCGAAAAATCGAAAATTTTATTTTTTCAAAAATTTTCTCCCATTTCTCCCATTCTCAGTGAGATACACTTGCCCCATTGAGGAAAGTTGTTTTTGCCGAAATCTAAAACTGTTTTTCTCCCAATGCTCTATATACCAATTATGCTATTGGTAGCGACGATATATTACAGTTGAACTATGTACTGTTTGGTATAATATTTTTTTTCTTTTCTCGGCCCTGCAATTTCTGTCCTTGACCCCCGAACGGCAGCGTGAAATACCCGCGACCGAAATCGGGATTTTCCAATTATTCCCCCCCCCACCCCTGGGGTCACCCCATATCGACGATGTTTCTTCTCTATTTATCTTATTTTATTTACCCAATTTCAAATTTAAATCTCAATCCATTATCAGTGCTAAACTAGGTTTCCGTTTATATATACATATATAAGCACAACCCTAAACTACCCCCTTTAGCTCGAGGGAGGGGTTGACCCCCAGGTATTTGGGGATATTTTTTTTCCCCCGTTTGGAAACTACCCCGGAGGGCGCTATAGACCGGAAGGGGGTTTTTTTTTTTTTCGCCCCCCCCACCTTCCGGGTACCCGGATGTCCGTTCAACCCTCCGCGACGTTTCGCAACTCCCGCCGGTTCCGGCGTCACGGTTTCTGCCGGACCGATTTACGGGGTTCCTCCCTACGGGGTTCCTCCCTATGGCGTGGGGCAACGGTTCGACTATCCATGTCTAAATTAAAATCGACTATACGCCTATCTATAATCGATAATAATAATAATAATAATAATAATATGAGTGTTTACCGTTCACTTGATGGTGTGAATTCGCAGGTTCGGCCACTCCGATTTTCCATTGGGGAGAAAACCTTCTAATGTTATTATATTGCACCGTTTTTATTTTTTTTTTTTAAAGACTTTTCCGAAATTTCCCAAACCCCAGTTCGGTCATTGAACCGGTCCGATAGCGAATTCGAAGTAACTGGATTTTTCCAGCAGGCTCTCAACTGCGACAGCCGAACGGTTGGAACTTTGGCTGAATATTTTCCGTAGATTCCGTTCCTCTATCGCCGGTTTCGGCCGCTGGCCGTCTTCAGTAGCGGTGTCGGTCATTTTTTTGGGGGCCACTGTCACTGTGTCACTTGTACACACGACGACAAGTGACACACAGTGTGCAGTTAGGATGCGCCCCCCAACCGAAAAGCATCCAAAGTGACTGACACACCGCCGCCGCTACTGAAGATGGCGAGCGGCCGATAGCCGGGTCTAGCAGAGAGAGACCGGCGAGAGGTAACAGAAATCTACGGTAGGTTCGTGATGTTTCTGTCTCCTTTCGCCGGTTTGGTTTCAAAAACTTCAAAAAAGATGTAGTCAAAATGTCGATTACTCTTGGGCACCCCTAATAAAGGTATAGTCAAGAAGGGTGGCTTTTGGCACTTTGGACTCGCCTCCGGATGACTGGAAGATGGCGAGCTGTGTGTCAGTCACTTTGGGAATATTATCTATTCGGGTATTATAAACTAATTGCGATATATATAATATATATATGGGCGGTAGAAAGTTTGTAATGGTAGAAGGTACTGCCGGCGGTTATAGGGAGGAGTTGGTATGGGTTCGGCCGGATAGTGGGGGCTGAAGGGGGCAGAGTTTATAAGGCTATGTTGAAGGTCAAGGCCGTCCCGATAGCGGCCGGGGCAGGGGTGGGGGTGGTGGGGGGGGGGGGGTGCCTGATAAGAGGAGGGTATATTAGGGTAGCGGAGGCCATTCATCTGTTAGCCTCCCGTTTGGACATGAAGTCTTTAGCCGGCCTCCTGCTGGCGGCGGTGGTCGTCCTGGCCTCGGTTGCCCTCGACGAAGCCTCCTACGTCCAGACCAGGACGCCGAAGAAACAAGGTGAAGAATGGACACACTGGGAGAGGATATAACAGTATAAACCCCCAAACAATGATATCCAATTGATTGAGTATATATATATATTTTTTTCATTCTCCTCCAACTACTTTAACGTCTCTTATTATCGTTGTTGAAGGGACCAAGGACTATATAAAGAAGCAGAAGATCATCCTCAGGTTCCTCTACGGTATTGGGCACGACCACACTTTCAAGAGCGAATTCGACGACTACGACATTGTCGGCAACAGCGAATATTACACGGTAATAACATATATATACATATATATATATATATCTAGACCGGTTTTCGGCCGTTCGCCGTCTTCAGTAGCGGTGTCAGTCGCTTCGGCGCATGGGGCGCTGACGGGGCACATCCTACGGGGTCCGAAGTCGACGTTTTGACTCTCCGCCGCCATTCTGTCCGGCAGATTTTTTCCGTATCCCCCACCCTCTCTTGAGGAATTCCTCGAGACCGAAATCGAATTTTCGTTTCACTTATACCGTGTTTCCGTCTACCTCTTGCCGGTCTTACGGTCTTCTGCCAGACCGGTTTTCGGCCGTTCGCCGTCTTCAGTAGCGGTGTCAGGGCGCATCCTACGGGGTCCGAAGTCGACGTTTTGACTCTCCGCCGCCATTTTTTCCGTATTCCCCACCCTCTCTTGAGGAATCCTCGTTTTCGTTTCCGTTTTTCGTTTCACTACCGTGCCGGGGTTTACCGGTCTTCTGCCAGACCGGTTTTCGCCGCCGTTCGCCGTCTCGAGACTCAGTAGCGGTGTCAGGGCGCATCCTACGGGGTCCGAAGTCGACGTTTCGACTCTCCGCCGCAATTAGACGACAGTGGGCAGATGCCCGAACATAGAAAACGTCCAAAGTGACAACAGCGCTACTGAAGACGGCGAACGGCCGAAATCGGGATCTAGCAAAAGACCGAATCTCGAGCGAGAGAGGAGACACAGAAACACGCGAAATCACACTGATATACTAATGTAGGAGTAAGATTCAAGATTGCTTAATTTATATTTCACATTTTAAATGCCCTTAGAAGAGAATATATTAGGGGTACCCAAAAGTAATCGACATTTTGACTTTGGAATTCATTTTATTTTGCTAAAAAATAAACTTTAATTATTAATCTACTGTATATTCAGTTTTCCGGCAAATTTTCGATTCCCCTCTCCCTTGAGGAACTCCTCGAGACCGAAATACATCTTGTCAAATTGTCGATTACTACTTCGCTACTGAAGACGGCGAGCGGCCGAAAACCGGTCCGGCGGAAGAAGACAAAACTGTGGTTATTTCCAAAAAAAAAAATACAACGAAAATAAAATTACGGCCTTTTAAAAGGGTTCAAGGGCCTGAAGTTGGCCAACTTCTCCTGTTGAACTAAGCCCTAGAAGTTGTTGAGCCCCAAATCGGACTATAACACTAACTCTTACTCTGAAAGTTTACACTTGAATTCAATTTCCAGAAAATGAAGAGAATATAAGTTTTGAAAGTGAAATACGGGTTTTTAGATGTCCGATATTCCGTCTTAAGAGAATCAGGAAGCCGAAGGATGCGGTTCGGCGTTGTCCATCACAAATTGTATTTACACGAATTGTTGTTTGTTCAAATTGTTGTCACTTGTTGTTTTCAGGAGGCGAGCGTTGTCAAAGAGTTCAGCTACGCTTTCAAGCACAGATTTCTGCCCAAAGATGGCCACTTTTCGTTGAGCTGCGAAAAGACATTGACCGACACAATTAAACTTTTCGACCTGCTCTTCTTCGCCAGGGACTTCGACACTTTCTACAAGGTGAGCGAGCACATCACTCTTCTGTAAGGTACAAACATTTGCCCCATATTCGGTCCACAAGTGGTCCCAAACTGAGTTACACTTGCCCCTGAAAGGAGAGCTGAAAATCGACAATTTTTGAAATTTTAAAAAAGTCGCCCGATTTCGCCCATATTCGGTCAAAAGTGGTCCCAAACTGAGTTACACTTGCCCCTGAAAGGAGAGCTGAAGAATCGAAAATTTTTGAAATTTAAAAAATTCGCCCAATTTCGCCCATATTCGGTCAAAAGTGGTCCCAAACTGAGTTACACTTGCCCCTGAAAGGAGAGCTGAAGAATCGAAAATTTTTGAAATTTTAAAAAATTCGCCCGATTTCGCCCATATTCGGTCAAAAGTGGTCCCAAACTGAGTTACACTTGCCCCTGAAAGGAGAGCTGAAGAATCGAAAATTTTTGAAATTTTAAAAAATTCGCCCGATTTCGCCCATATTCGGTCAAAAGTGGTCCCAAACTGAGTTACACTTGCCCCTGAAAGGAGAGCTGAAAAATCGAAAATTTTTGAAATTTCAAAAAATTCGCCCGATTTCGCCCATATTTGGTCAAAAGTGGTCCCAAACTGAGTTACACTTGCCCCTGAAAGGAGAGCTGAAAATCGGAAAATTTTGAAATTTCCCAAACTGAGTTACACTCGCCCATATTCGGTCAAAAGTGGTCCCAAACTGAGTTACACTTGCCCCTGAAAGGAGAGCTGAAAAATCGAAAATTTTGAAATTTTAAAAAATTCGCCCGATTTCGCCCATATTCGGTCAAAAGTGGTCCCAAACTGAGTTACACTTGCCCCTGAAAGGAGAGCTGAAAATTTTTGAAATTTCAAAAAAGTAGCCCGATTTCGCTCATATTCGGTCAAAAGTGGTCCCAAACTGAGTTACACTTGCCCCTGAAAGGAGAGCTGAAAAATCGGGAAATTTTAAATTCGCCCCGATTTCGCCCATATTCGGTCAAAGTGGTCCCAAACTGAGTTACACTTGCCCCTGAAAGGAGAGCTGAAAATTTTGAAATTTTAAAAATTCGCCCGATTTCGCCATATTCGGTCAAAAGTGGTCCCAAACTGAGTTACACTTGCCCCTGAAAGGAGAGCTGAAAAATCGAAAATTTTTGAAATTTTAAAATTCGCCTGATCGCTATATTCGGTCAAAAGTGGTTTAAACTGAGTTACACTTGCCCCTGAAAGGAGAGCTGAAAATCGAAATTTTGAAATTTGCCCGCCAATTTCAAAATGGTCCCAAACTGAGTTACACAAACTGAAAAATCGAAAATTTTTGAAATTTTAAAAATTCGCCCGTTTCGCCCATATTCGGTCAAAAGTGGTTAAACTGAGTTACACTTTCCGATTTCGCCATATTCTAAAGTCCCAAAAGTTGAAAGGAGAGCTGAAATCGAAAATTTTGCCCGATTTCGCCAATTTCAAAAAAAGTTGAAAAAAGTGGTGAGATACACTTGCCCCCCAAAGAGAGTGAAAATCGAAAATTTTTGAAATTTCGCCCAATTCGGTCAAATTTCCCTATTTTTTAAATTTTAAAATTCGATTTCGCCCATATTCGAAGTGAGTACACGAGTTGCCAATCATTCTGTGATCGATTACAACGTCATAAAATATCGATAGAACTTTCGAGCTTTTCTCTCTGAAGTGGAACAAACACTCCATTATTATTAGTAGTATTATTATGTACAAATTTTAGTATAACTAATACGGTTAAAATCGGTAGAATAGAGTCCCACCTAACGTCAACCGGAGGATCGATTATTCCGTGAGACGTCATCGATATATCGATACATCGAAACACTCGCCTTTCGTCTCGAATTGACTACCGGGAACGGACCCAACGACACTCCTCTTTTACATTTAAGGGAGAGAATTGAAAATTCGATGAAATTTATCTGTTTTTTAAATAAGCGATTACGAAAAACGCGTTCTATCCGAGATCGAAATCGAAGTCTGCGCGCAAAACTCGATAACGCGAAACTCCGGTGGTTGGCTCAGAACTTAAAATTGGATAGAACGAAAGTGGACGAACGAAACTGATAGATAAATCGTTTGACGGGACGGAACATCGAAAACACCAAAAAAATTTAAACGGTAACAAAAAAGTCGATCATTGGACAGAGCGAGAAACAAAATAACATGTATCGATATACGAAATCGATACTGTGCGGTATTGCGCGATTTAGCCGTATTTAATTATTTATTTTTATTCGATTCTCCATTCCGGTCGGATCTGGGAATCTATTCAGTTCTTAAATAATACTGTAGGTTCATTTCGCCCGATTCGCGGTTTACGGCCGCCGTTCGCCGTCTTCAGTAGTCACTTTGGATGTTTTTCGTTGGGATGTACGGCGCTCTATCGTACGCGCCAGTTGTACCGCCCTGTTGAGGCGCTACTGAAGACGGCGAACCCTTAAGGACAACGAGTCATCTAGAAAACGGATTAACAAAATCCGAAGACATAATCTCCAATAACAATAACAGAAATAATATATATATATATATATATATAAGACTGACATACTGACAGACAGTACAGTACATGTGAAAGTGACAGTGGGCAGTGAGGATGCCCCAGAAAACATCAAAGTGCTGACACAGCGCTACTGAAGATGGCGAGCGGCCGACAAACCGGTCTAGCAAAAGACCAGACCGGCGCGGGAGGAGGAGACAGAAACTTCACGAAACTTACAGGTATATTGAAAGTTGTAGTGATTATATTTTTGAGTGTATTCTGTTGTGCAGACCGCCTGCTGGGCAAGGAGGCACGTCAACGGCCCCCAATTCGTTTACGCCCTCTACATAGCCGTCTACCACAGGGCCGACTGTCGGAACATGGCCCTTCCGCCCCTCTACGAGGTCTTCCCGCACGCTTTCCTCACATCGGACCTCGTCCACAAGTTGTACGACGCCAGGATGGAAGGTGGGTCGGGCCTACGCTGAATCTATAATAGTGTACAGTTAGTCGGCGATATTCCAAGGGCCGCCAACAATATAATAAAACGATATAATAAAACATAAAGGCCTTGAACCTGCCGAAATGTGCGCCGACAGAAGGGCAGCGGGGTAAACCTGTTTTACTAGGAAATTATCGTTTCCCACTTCGCAATCGTTTATGACCGAAGACAAACGGTGTCCCTTAGGTTCGTGATGTTTCTCGGTCTCCTCTCTCGCTGCCGCTGTTAGGTCTTTTGCTAGACCGGTTTGTCGGCCGCTCGCCATCTTCAGTAGCGCTGTGTCAGTCACTGTTTGGCACTTTGATGTTTTTCGGGGCATCCTCTCACTGCCCACTGCCCACTGTCACTGTCACTGCCAACAGTGACTGACGACACAGCGCTACTGAAGACGTGGCGAGCGGCCGACAAACCGGGCTCTCAGCGAAAGACCAAACCGGCGAGAGAGGAGACAGATGTTCATCTACTATATGTATAACCCCTCGCACATATCATTACATCGGACAATATCCTTGAAAATTCACGTCGATTCAAGATTCACTGAGATTCACTTGATTCACTTGGTTCACTTGGTTAATCGATTCGCTCAGACGATGGTATATACAAATAATTTTGATCGATGATTCGAATTGGGAAAAAAATTTTCACCTGATTTATCACGATTCTCTTGATTCTATTCTTTCTTGATTACTCTCTCTTGATTCTATTCTCTTGATTCTCTTGATTCTCTGATTCACCTGATTCTCTTGACTCCGGAACTGATTCTCTTAATTCAGCGGTGGCTGATTCACTTGATTATCACTCCTTTCAATGTCAGACTCTTGACTGATTCCGCTGACTTGATTCATTCGCTTGATTCACCTGAAGTTCTCACACCGATTCACTCGATTCACTTGATCCTCTGAACGGAAGCTGATTCACCTGATTCACCCGATTCAATTTGCTTGATTAATAAGGTCCGGTGTCAGTCACCGGTGAAATAGCTTCCCCGCTGGGGATGATACTACCCCCAGGTGACATAGTAAATGTCCTCGATTATGTGACCGTGTTGTCTCCTCTGTCTGGCGGCCAGGGCGTGAGAACATCAAGGTCTACCTGAACAACTCCGGCTACGAGGACTACTGGCACAGGGGCATGTTCGGCGGCGTCCTCTACAAGCCGATGGACAATCCTACCCAGCACGTCGAAGACAGGCTCAGCTATTTCAGGGAGGACGTCGGCGTCTCAGAATTCCTGGCCCAGTTCAGCCTCGTCTATCCGACCTGGTTGGACCAGGCCAGATACAAGAGGATCAGGAACTTCAGGAGGGGCGAACTCTACTATTACCACCTGCAGCAGTTCTACGCCAGGTATTCGCTGGAGAGGTTCGCCAACGGTATGCCCAACACAGAAGTACTCCTCTGGGACAAACCGATCAAGGTAACGCCCTCACACCAACACAACTTACTTACGCCAAAATGGTTTAGACATATGCCAGCGGTTGGAATACCGTAGATTTCTAGCCAGAGCGCGGTTTCGGCCGCTCGCCATCTTCACTACCGCTCCGTCAGAGTCACAACAGTACAAGTCACCGGTGACTTACGCGCACTGAACGGAAGCTACCGCGTTATTCCCGTACCTGTATTCCGATCCAGCCGTCCATTAATAGCCGTTCCGTGGCGGACGTCCGCCAGTTGTGCGGCGGATTGAGAAAAAATGTTATCAATTTCTACACCGGTTTCAGGCCGGCTACAACCCGAACCTGATGACGTTCGACGGCCACGCCTATTTCGCACGTCCCGACAACATGGTCCCGGAAGAGTTCAACCTGTTCAGGGTCCAGAAGGCGCAGACCTACGAGTCCAGGATATTGAAAGCTCTCGACTCAGACACTCTCTATTCGGTGAGTCCATTTAGTAACTGATCGGTTACGCCATCTGTCGGCCAAAGCTGCAACCATAGTGCCCCATAAAACATTTACTGTAAACGTATAATAATATTCACTCCCCATTCAAATAAATTCTGTTTTACATAATTCTATTTATTTATGGATTTTTATGCATTATTCATTCGAAAAAACTAGTGTATTAAAGATAAATTGTGGATCTTAAAAATTTCAAATGGGAATTTGTCCATTTAGTAACTGATTGGTTACGCCATCTGTCGGCGAATGCTGCAATCAAAGTGCGCCATAAAACATTTACTGTAAACGTATAATAATATTCACTCCCCATTCAAATAAATTCTGTTTTACATAATTCTATTTATTTATGGATTTTTATGCATTATTCATTCGAAAAAACTAGTGTATTAAAGATAAATTGTGGATCTTAAAAATTTCAATTGGGAATTTGTCCATTTAGTAACTGATTGGTTACGCCATCTGTCGGTGAAAGCTGCAATCATAGTTTACTGTGCCCCATAAAACATTTACTGTAAACGTATAATAATATTCACTCCCCATTCAAATAAATTTTGTTTCATATAATTCTATTTATTTATGGATTTTTATGCATTATTCATTCGAAAAAACTAGTGTATTAAAACAAATTGTTGATAGATATTTTAAATGGGAATTTGTCCATTTGGTAACTGATTGGTTACGCCATCTGTCGGCGAAAGCTGCAACCAAAGTGGGCCATAAAACGTTTACTGTTAACTTGTACATTAGATCTTACTGTGTTACTACTTACAGACGGTGAACAACTCGTACATGTCGTTGGGACCGGACGTGATCAACGCTCTCGGCGACATAATAATGGGTACGCCCCAATCGCAGTCAACCCAATACTACGGCAACTATTTCCAGACTTCGATGGAAGCCATCGCCTACATGGTCAAAACTGGCACCGACACTAACGTAAGTGGCAGCCGCCGACCGTCAGTGACACCAGTAACAGTTACTGACGGTGCCCACTGCCCGCTCTCAGTGGGCCACTGTCACTGTCACAGCGAGGGCACAGCAGAAAATATTCCTAAAAACTGCATTCCTGGCCCTATTATGGGCCTAAAACCGCATTTTTGGGGCAATTTTGTGCCTCAAAACTGCATTCATAGACCGATTTTGGGCCTTAAAACAGTTTTTTGGACTTAAAAACCGCCTTTTTTGTCCAATTTTGAGAGTAAAAACAGCATTTTTGGCCCGATTATGGGCCGCTCTCAGTGGGCCACGGTCACAGCGAGGGCACAGCAGAAAATATTCCGCCCGCAACTCTACCGAAATGAGTTACAGTTTTCGGATTAGAAACCGCATTTTTGACCAATTCTACGCCTCAAACCGCATTTTTGGCCAACTTTTCCGCCTAAAAACCGCAATTTTGGGCTAATTTTACGTCTAAAACAACATTATTTGGTCACAAAACGCATTTTTGGGCCGATTTTGGGCCTAAAAACATCATTGTTGGGGCAATTTTGCGCCTATAACCGCATTTTTTGGCCAATTTTTCGCCTAAAAACAGCATTCTTGGGCCGATTTTGGGCCTAAAAACCGCATTTTTGGGCCAATTTTTCACCTAAAAACTGCATTTTGGACCTAAAAACCACATTGTTGGGCCAATTTTGCCCCTATAACCGCATTTTTTAGCCAATTTTTCGCCTAAAAACAGCATTCTTGGGCCGATTTTGGGCCTAAAAACCGCATTTTTGGGCCAATTTTCACCTAAAACTGCATTTTG
>JACDQD010000007.1:28811840-28895608 GCA_019843655.1 Lethocerus indicus
AACTACTGCTTGCCTGTCGACAACTCACATCCTCCTCGGCCCTCCCTACCTGCTGTGCTGCCCTGAACCTTCGCCTGGACCACCGCTTGCCCGTCGACAACTCACATCCTCCTCGGTTCTCCTACCTGCCGTGCTGCCCTGAACCTTCCTCCGGACCACCGCTTGCCTGTCGACTTTTAAGGAACTATAATCTAACACTCCTCAGATACACCTGAGCGGTATGACTCGTTGGTATCCTGTACGTATATTTTTAAATTCATTGAAACCCTTAAATATCTCGATTTGAAGATGAATTGACTTGGGCCACTTTCAAAATAAACGGCTCAAATCTCGTCCTACGTTTTTATTTTTATTTTTTATTTATTTATTTTTTTCCTTATAGAAATCAGTGCTACTGTACGAATTCTCTGGACGCTGGAAAAGTACTACTTTCCAGCGTCGGCGACGAACTCTGCTCCAGTCCGTGCAAGGGTAACGCCGCTCAGATGTGCGGCGGAAAGGAGCATATTTCATTCTACAGCACTGGAATACCGGGTAAGCCCCGACAGTAGATTGTAGCATAGAGGGATCTTATCTATAGTTGGTCGATGCAACAACTCGGAGGTTGTATATTGCAGTTTTGTCTAAAATCTCTGGTCTTGCAACTGAAGGTTAAAGAACCAGCCACTGGACAGTATTAGAAATACAAATTTACACAGGGAAAATTTACAATAAAAACCCGAGGACTTAAGCTACAAACAACATTTATTGTTACCACTAGCGGAGATGACCTAACGAACACGGGGAAAACTCCGGCAACTAAATAATTGCGGATTCATCCCCTCACTTATCCCGAACTGTGATGTTCGTATATGATAATTTCATTTAACGCTAGGTCCGCAGGGCTTTTCCGCGGGGAAAATTTACAATAAAAACCCGAGGACTTAAGCTACAAACAACACTTATTGTTACCACTAGCGGAGATGACCTAACGAAAGCGGGGAAAGCTCCGGCAACTAAATAATTGCGGATTCATCCCCTGACTTATCCCGAACTGTGATCCTGGTATATGATAATTTCATTTAACGCTTGTCCACAGGGCTTTCCGGGAAATTTGTCCCCGACAAGTGTATACCCGAGGACTTGTTGTTGAAAGAATACTCTTTAGAAATACATTTTTCCGCGGAATACATCCGGCACGAAATTATTGCGGAGTTTTGTACCGTCAAGTTACCTCAGTTGGATCGCTCCGTGTTGTACCCGGTATTGAATACCATTTGGTACCCGTTTTCAGGCAGCGCTCCGGCTCCGATTACATCTACGTGGGCTGTTATTCCGGAGGAAAATTTGGGACGGCGTCCGGCTGAGTTGGGAAACACCGAGGATGACGCCCGGCAGTGTTCCGGCCACTGCTTCACAGGGCGTACCAGTATGCGGCCACCGAATCGTGGGAGTACCAAACGGCAGAATAACCAGATCCAGTTAAAATACCTGTTTCGGTTCCGACCGTTCAGAACGTGTTCCTGAAAACTCCTCTTCGGTTTTCGCCAGACCGGTTTCTGGCCTTTTCCTTTCTTCTGTTTTTTCTTCAAGTTATCTTATGAAGGAGGCTTTCAAAACATCTTACACTTAAGACTACAGCCAGTCAACGCAATCCTGGGCTCTCTCGCAGTTCGGTCTTTCGCCAGACCGGTTTCTTTTTCCTTTCTTCTGTTCATTCAAGAGACTTATCTTATGGAAGGAGGCTTCATAAAACGTCTTTCTGCACACTTAAGACCGAACGGCGGTACAGCCAGTGTAGTTTCAACCTCCAATCCTGGGATTAGATCTCCTCTCTCGCCGGTTCGGTCTTTCGCCAGACCGGTTTCGGCCTTTCCTTTCTTCTGTTCATTCAAGAGACTTATCTTATGGAAGGAGGCTTCATAAAACGTCTTTCTGCACACTTAAGACCGAACGGCGGTACAGCCAGTGTAGTTTCAACCGTCCAAGTCCTGGGATTGATCTTCTCTCGGTTCGGTTTTCCTTGCAGACCGGTTTCGGAGTTTCTTTCTGTCATTCAAGAGACTTATCTTATGGAAGGATGACGCTTCCGTCTTTCTGCACACTTAAGCGGCCACCGAATCGGCGAGTACCAGCCAGTGTCAGTTTCAAAAATACCTGTTTCTAGTCTCAACCTCCAATCCTGGGATTAGATCTCCTCTCTCGCCGGTTCGGTCTTTCGCCGGACCGGTTTCGGCCTTTCCTTTCTTCTGTTCATTCAAGAGACTTATCTTATGGAAGGAGGCTTCATAAAACGTCTTTCTGCACACTTAAGACCGAACGGCGGTACAGCCAGTGTAGTTTCAACCTCCAATCCTGGGATTAGATCTCCTCTCTCGCCGGTTCGGTCTTTCGCCAGACCGGTTTCGGCCGCTCGCCGTCTTCAGTAGCGCCGTGTCAGTCGGCACTTTGGATGTTTTTCGGCCATCCTCACTGCCCACTGTGTCAATGTCACATTGCTTCTATGTCCTTCTCATGTCGGAAGTGTAGGACGCCAGTTTCAAAAACGGTGGAACTGCTACATTTTCTGTGTAAAATAATAACTTTAAAATAATAATAGTGCTTAACTTGTACGGCAGGTACCGTTGTTTCTGCTCGGACCGAATTGACGAAGAAGCGAAGTCCTTCGAACAGGCCTGCGGAAGCAGATGTTACGGTATTATATTATCATCATATAACTGAAGAAAACTCTCTTCATTTGAAACATACAATATCATAGAATAATGAATAATATCTGCGGACTTATTTCGAACGGAATGAAATACCAGAAGGTATAATTTTGGGCGCAGGTGACGGGAGCCAGATGTGCGGCGGAAAGTCGAAGCTGAGCATCTACGATACGGGATATTTTGGTAACGATCAGAAATATCCTGATTTTGTACTAAACATTTTGACTTTGGAATTCATTTTATTTTGCCAAAAAAGTAACTTTAATTATTAATCTACTTTATATTCACCGATATTATCATCAACTCTCCGGCAAATTTTCGATTCCCCTCTCTTGAGGAACTCCTCAAGACCGAAATACATCTTTTCAAATTGTTGATTACTTTTGAGTATATATATATATATATATATATATATATATATATATATATATACCCAGTTCTGGTGTCTCAATAATAAAATACAATATAAATATGTAATTAACCCTCTTGAAGAATTGCTCAAGACCGAAGTACATCTTATCAAATTGTTGATTAGTTTTGGGTACACCTAATACATGCAACTGATAATAACTCGAGGCCATATTTGAAACTTTACCAATTGAGAGATTAGGTCCCAGTTAAAGTTGTTAATGTTTAACTTACCTTTTTTTGTGGTCTGCGAGGGGTTGGAATATACCGTAGATTTCGTGTGTTTCCGTCTCCTCTCTTTGGTCGTTTGCTAGACCGGTTTCGGCCGCTCGCCGTCTTCAGTAGCGCTGTGTCAGTCACTTTGGATGTTTTTCTGGACACTGCGCTGTTTGTCTGTTTGTCGAGGATGGCCCAAGAAAACGTCCAAAGAGTGCCGAAAGCGACTGACACCGCGCGCTACTGAAGACGGCGAGCGGCCGAAAACGGTCTAGCAAAAGACCGAACGGACAGAAACGCACGAAATCTATATGCACCCAACGCATACATTCCTGGAAATGTATGATATTTCTCGTTGGTTCGACAGAGTATCGAAGCGCGGCTGGGAAACTTTGCGAGTCGTCCCCCAGCGAAGTCAGCGGAGTGAAAGTCTGCCGGGACAAAGTCCTGTTCGAGGAGGACTTCGCCGTGGACACGCTCAGGGCTGACAGGTGGTCGCACGTCATCCGGATGCCGAACGCCCCCGTGAGTAGATTTAAAATACAAGAATTCATTAAATATATATCTGTGTGTAACAATCGGGAAATGTTACGGTAGTAAAACCCTCGAGAATACAGTTTACACTTAGTTGATGTTCTGGATGTACTGGACATTGGACTGTAACGTGACTGTAACACTTTTGAAGGAAGCGAAGGATTCCTTGCACGAGATGATTAGCGATATATAAATATATTTTAACCCATATAATCTATATAATATTTGTCAAATGGCGTTTGTCATCGTAAGGTCATAATAATAAATAAAAAATATTTGCCATTTCGGGTATTCAATTCGTAAAATCGCCCTTCAGATTTCGTGTTTTTCTGTCTCTCGCCTGTCTGGTCTTCTGCCGGACCGGGGGGTTTCGGCCGCTCGCCATCTTCAGTAGCGCTGCGTCAGTCACTCCTGAGGTCCTTTTCGTAGGATTAACGGTTGGAATATATCATAATCTTGTTTCGTTTGTGTTTGAAAATTTGAGACGACGTGTCTACAACATCGTCTTCTACAGTCTGTAATCTCTGTCTTCAGGATTACCCGTTCGTAATTTACCGATCGGACGAGAGGAACGTCTTCGTGCGCAACGGCAGCCTGGTCATCAGACCGACTCTGATGGACGACGCACGCGTCCAGCGTGGCAGCATACATCTGACAAAGTATGCGTTTTATGTCTCATTTTCGAACGGAACAGTTTCCTCTTTTGTATATACTTTCGTGACAGTTCTGGTTGTCAGTTGTACAGGATTTCTGAGCGAGGAATGCAGTCGACAGGCGGTCAGCTTCAGCATTCTGCCTCCAGTGGAATCGGCGATGATAACAACCGGGGAGGCGTTCTCGTTCAAGTACGGAAGGGTGGAAATAAGGGCCAAACTGCCCTCCGGCGATTGGCTCGTTCCCGGTTAGCATTTTCCCGGAAATCCGTTATATCCGAAAGTTCGTGCCCGGAAAAAAATATATTATTTTCGTTTAACATACCTGTTTTGCGGTCTCCGAGGGGTTGGACTAATACTGTGTGTTTCTGTCGCCGGGGTTTCGGCCGCTCGCCGTCTTCAGTAGTCACTTTTGGCGCTTTGGATATTTTCTGTCATCCTCGACGGCAAAAGCAAAAGACCAAACCGACGACAGAGGAGATAGAGTGACACGGGAAATCTACGGTATTCCAACCCCTCGCAGGCCAGAAAAGGGGTATTTTAACAATATTTTTTTAACAATAATAGTGACAGGATTTGTGATATTTTACAGTCATCTGGCTGGAGCCGAAGAGGCGCTCGTACCGAGCCCAATACAGGGGCGGGAGGATAGTGGTGGCGATGTCCAGGGGTAACTCCGGGGGCTTGAAATGCAACGTTACCGGAGCCCACCTCCAGGATATGGGCAACGGGAGGCTGGAGGCCGGAATATCGGCGGCGGACGACATCGACCGACGCTACAAGAAAATGTTCCACTGGCAGTCCCAGGAGGGCTGGTCCAAACAGTACCACAACTATACTTTCCTGTGGTCACCGGGTAACGTATATAGTATAAAGTCGTAACCGTACCACACATAATATCCAGTCTTGTAACGCGTAATTCTGGCCTCTATCAGACAACCTGTCTTGGTCAGTGGACGGTGGCCGGCCGAAGACGTTGATGAAGCAGGACCAAAGAATAAGCGACCTTTTCGAGGATCCGAAAGCGAAGCGGGAGGCGTCCTGGTCTTCAGGTTCTTCTGTGGCGCCGTTCGACGACGAGGTTTATTCTTAATTTCTACTACGAAATACGATAGAAAACCAAATTTAACCCTCTACGGGCCCCTATGTAACTTTCAGGTCAAATTTCAATTTATCGAAATTTCAACAAATAATTACCAGCTTTTTTAGTGAGATGGCTCATAAATCATAAACCTATAACGTTGTCGAGACAACCCCCCAATATCAATATCAATTTTTTTTTCATTCCCAGGTTTAAAATAAAAATTCGGCCCACAGAGGGTCGAAATAAATGGTAATTAAATAACAACCCCTCGACTGATGAATTTTTTAGTCCCACCCTCTACCCTGACAATTGGAACACCCAGTAATAATATTTTCTATGAAAAATCTGGGCCCATCAACCTATTTAAAAAAAAAAATGGGAGGTGGAAACGCAAAAAGCTTAGTAAAATCTGGTCGCTAAGTGAGGCTTAATTAAGCCCATTCTACCGGCTTCCTGTTTTGAATATAAAACGCTTTTTGGCCGCCAACAACTCCTCATTTCAGTTTATCCAGATTTCACCAAATAATTATAGCTTTTTTTCGCGAGACGGCTCATAAATCTTAATCCTATAACGTTGTCAACCAATATCAATATTTTTTCATTAGCATATACAGGTTTATAATTGCTGATTTTTCGTTCCCCCCAATTTTTTTGGATTTAAAATAAAAATTCGGCCCGTAGAGGGTTAAAAAAAAATCCTCTCGTTGTTTCGAAACCCATATAATGTATGGAATATATCGTAGATTTTTGTGTTTCCGTCTCCTCTCGCCGGTCTGTGGTCTTTTGCTGGACTACTGAAGACGGCGAGCGGCCGAAACCGGTCTAGCGAAAGACCTGAGACCAGCGGAGAGGAGAAAATCCACCGTATTCCAACCCCCAGCAGACCGCAAAACAGGTATTGTTAAACTGGTGTAATGTATGTTTTTTTTATTTTTCAACTTATCCCCGGTTCGTACCACTTAGTTTTCCATATCGCTGGGTGTCTACGCCGGAGGAATGACCGATTTTCCGGACGATTGCAAGACGGGCGATTTTCCGAAACCCTGGACCAATTTCGGAATCAAGGTGACTAATTTCATCGTCCTCTACAATTGCTCGACCTTGTTCAATTAACACCATTGAGTACTGAATTTTTTGTAGGTCCGTGATGTTTCTGTCTCCTCTCGCCGGTTCGGTCTTTTGCTAGACCGGTTTCGGCCGCTCGCCGTCTTCAGTAGCGCTGTGTTAGTCACTGTTAGCACTGTTTGGATGTTTTTTGGGCATCCTCACTGCCCACTGTCACTTTCACATGTACTAACAGTGCTAACAGTGACTAACACAGCGCTACTGAAGACGGCGAGCGGCCGAAACCGGTCTGGCAAAAGACCGAACCGGCGAGAGGAGACGGAAACATCACGAACCTACAGTATTCCAACACCTCGCAGACCACAAAACAGGTATTTTTTGCCGAAAATTTTGCATAAAATTTACTTATTACGATGGATTATTAACGAGTAGTACCTCCAGATATGTTTTTAAAAACCGGTCTGTCAAATATTTTGTTTTATAAATCAGGTCCCATTTGATGGGGGAATTAGGGCACTACAGTGTTGGACCGACATATGTGAGACAAATCATCTTTTATTTTGAATAATAATCATAATTATGAGTATTTTAATACGATGTAGTATTTATAATGCGAAATTACTGAAAGTAATAAAAAAACTTCCTTCAAACACATATGTCATATCAGAAAAAATTAACTGATCCCCCCCCCTCCCTTTTGGGGCCTACGGTATTTAATGGGTTAATTAATTTAATTCGTTGTCTAAATAACAGAAGGAAAAAGGTTTAAAAAAAATGTCTTTTTCTAGGCGATGGCAAATTTTTGGCAGGCCAAACAATCCTGGTCTGAAACGTGGGATACTGAAGACAGCGCACTGTACGTGGATCACGTCAAAGTCACATCAATATGACGCATATTATCACTAATCACTGCCCCCGTTTTATACTTTGCTACATTCATTTTATTCTATTAATAAATGTTCGGGCATAAAAATTCTTTTATTTTCAATACAACGAATACCGGAGATGTTTTTTGGGCATCCCTCACTGCGCTGTACAAAACACACGAAATTACCATGGATTTCCATCCCCTCGCAGACCAAAAAACAGGTATTTTAAACTAATACAACGAAGGTTTTAATAATTATTTTATTTCCTCCAAATTCAATCTGGGTATAAACCAAAACTCCACTGTTCTCGAGAGAAGAACAAGAGTGACTTGATCTGTTTAAAGTTCAGAAAAATATTTTTTTCGATTTTAAATTTATTAAATTATTTATTAAATATTGTATTTTATATTAAAATATCAATATAAAAGTTGACAACGTTTAAGTTATAAACAAATATTAATTAATAGTAAGCAAATCCTTTCTCTCTTGAAAAAAAGAGACTGCATCTTTTTCAGTTCTAGCTAACAATTCATAGCCCAAATTTTCATCTTTCTTTTTACAGAAAAATTAAGATCGAAGAAAAGAAGGAAAACGTGCTTTGTTTTGTGAATGAATTCAGAGAATAGAGCAGATTAGGCCCCAAAGGAACATTCCCCTCTTATGACTGTAAGAAATTCAGTGGAATTCTACATTATTTGGCGATTTTCGCTTGCGCCCGGCTAACGGAAAAAAAGGACCAAATTCAGTACTAAATAGAACGGACGATATAAATTTAACTGATAACCGTTTCAAAACTGTGTGTACAGTTGATTTTACAAGAATGTTAATAAATAAAATGAATACAGGAGATGAAGTTAGTTGCATCGGCCGCTAGGTGGCGCTGCAGTCGGTACCTGAGTTGGCCGCTAGATGGCGCCGCAATCGAAAAGCAAAAAATATTGTCAATGAAAATTGGCAAAATACCTGTTTGAAATTTCAATCCGGTTCAGACTTTAGACGGAATATTAATTGCGTATTTTTTTTAAACTGGACAATATCGGTAAATTTGATATATAGACGATAGGTTTATATATAACCGTGTCTGTAAGGTTGGATGGTGGTGGGAAGAGGAGTGTGGTGGGATGTCCACAACGGAATGCATTTCAGTAGGGGAACTGACCTCAACAGTGACTGTTTTATTGTACAGAAAATGTTCGTCGCATCTCTCTTCTTATTCACCGTCACCGCCCTCAATAACGGTAAATAAATACAAATTTTTTTATACCTAAAAACAATTATTTTAAAAATCCACAATGCATTTGAACAACAGCTGCTGCTCTTGCAGTCGAATAGACATTGCAATTCTAGACAGTTGCATGTGCAACTAAGTGGAAGTGAAACCGAATTTTCCACCGAGAATTAACGGATATTTTCGGAGTGGTGGAATTTATCCATTTATTAAGGCCTCAAATAAATAACAAAGACTGCAGTTCTAGACTTTGATTCCAGTGCAATTATGGTAATGACAAATTTTAAATTTGTACCACAAACAATTTTATATACTGCACTGTAGTCATGTCCCGGAGAGTCATGGATTTTTGGTTCAAACCTCTTAAAATAAGTAGTTATCAAATCACACTCCTGTATTAAATAATGGCCATTTTTTAAAAATTCATAAATTAAAATTGAATTATTCCGATCCTAATGAACAATATTGTTTTCCGTCCCCTTCCGACTATGCACAAGTTACCCAAAAGTAATCGACATTTCGATTTTTGGCAACAATAAATTTCGAGCCGCAACGACAAATTTTAACGCGATTGGATTACATTTATTTTTGTCAATTTTTTTGTCGAAATTCCGAACCCGGAATTTTTTTTCGACAGTAGATTGGGACACATTTATCGATATTAGGGGGTGACCCGAAATTAATCGACATTTTTACTTTGGAATTCATTTTATTTTTATAAAAAAAAAAAATTTAATTATTAAATCTACTATATATATTCACCGATATTATCGACAACTCTCAGCGGCCACTTTTCGGGCAAATTTTCGAAATTCCCCCCTCTTGAAAGTATTCCTCCTCAAGACCAAAATACATCATATCAAATTGTCGATTACTTTTGTGTACGCCTAATACAAATACAGTTACGTCTGTAGACATAAATTTCAAAGTTGTTTTTCAATTTCAGTGGCAGCTCTCTCATGGGGCGATCTCTTCATACCGATGATCGGTAATAAACGACGACACTGACGGACGGAGAAGGAAATATAAAAATATATAAAAGAATGAAAATGTATTCGCGTTTTCCGCAGCAACACGCTTACGAGTTTCGCGACGTTTGGAGAGTGATAGCGGGTTTTCGAACGAAACTGACACGAAACTACGAGACTTTTCGTTTATGATTGACAATGCACGACTTATGAAACTTCTTTCGGTGAAAACGGAAATGTTTTTCTTCCCGTTGAAATGTCGTCCATTTCGTCCATTTCAGTACGCTACTGAAGACGTATAGAAGAGTCGCTCGGTACGACGGAGGGTACAGTCGATGTTTACAGTTATAATTGTAACACTTTTCTGATAACGCGATCGGGGTCGAAAGGTCGGACGGGGTCAATGGCGGGCGCCAGATAAGTCGACTCCGGGAAAATGTTTAAATCTGAATTTTCAAAGACCGGCCGTTGACGACGATCACGTGACCCGCCCGGTGGTTTCACTCCCGATTTCAATTTTATTTTATTTTTTTAAACTATCTTATTGCAACTGTTAAACTTAAAATAGGCCATGTTCGAGCCGCATTATAAAATAAAAAAAAAAAAAATTGTGGGAACGAAAAATCGGCAAAAAAATTGTTATTGATATTGGTTGACAACGTTATAGGATTACTGTAGCCTCCTGATGTTTCTGTCTCCTCGCTAGACCGGGGTTTCGGCCGCTCGCCGTCTTCAGTAGCGCTGTGTTGTGTCAGTCACTGTTAGCACTTTGGATGTTTTTTGGGCATCCTCTCACTGCCCACTGTCACTTTTAAATGCAGTGAGAATGCCCGAAAAAGTGACTGAAACCGCTACTGAAGATGGCGAGCGGCCGAAACCCCGGTCTGGCAAAAGACCAAACCGCAGAGAGGGGAGACAGAAACATCACGAACCTGCAATATTCCAACCCCTCGCAGACCACAAAACAGGTATATTACAGGTTGGAATACTGTAGGTTCGTGATGTTTCTGTCTCCTCTCGCTGCGGTTTGGTCTTTGCTAGACCGGGGTTTCGGCCGCTCGCCGTCTTCAGTAGCGCTGTGTTGTCAGTCGCTGTTAGCACTTTGGATGTTTTTTGGGCATCCTCTCACTGCCCACTGTCACTTTCAAATGCAGTGAGGATGCCCGAAAAAGTGACTGAAACCGCTACTGAAGATGGCGAGCGGCCGAAACCCCGGTCTAGCAAAAGAGACGAAACCGGCGAGAGGAGACAGAAACACCGCAAAACTACGTTATGGGATTGAAATTTATGCGCCGTCTCGCGAAAAAACCGGTAATTATTTGGTAAAATCTCGAAAATTGGCCCGTAGAGGGTTTTCAATTTTATTTTAATTTAGATTTAAATTATAATTTGCAATAATTTTTCGAGGAACTCAATGCATTCTAATTGAGCAGATTTTGGCATTTCCAGTCCATTCTTACCGGTGCTGTAACTTTGTCCTTTTTATTCTTTCATTCGGTCGTATTTAAATCGGTCGGACACATCGTTTTCGGGCGTCCCTAAGGTGCGTTCTGGATGACTTGGATTGAGCGGGAATCTGTTGTATTCCGTGTATTATAGACCGTTCAAAAGAGTATAGCGTAAAGGGGCGAGGGCCGTGACAAAAAGTCTTCATGAAGAAACCGCTAGAGTCCTTCCGGAATCGAAGGGCCGTCGTAAAGGGCTGGTAAACGGAACCGACCCCGGGGAACACCTCGTCCTCGCCTCCCGGTCTGAACCCGGTTGGACCCCGTGTGTAGACGTCCTCGAGACCGGTCTAGGGATTCCCCCGGAGCCTGATAATACGTTTTCCCCGTTGGAGCGTCCCCCCACCCTCCCGCACGATGAACGGGAATTACAGGGTGAATCCGCGTCACGCGCTGAAGGCCGATAGGAGACCTTCCGCTACACAATTCCCGGGAATGATTCCTCCGACGGCGATATTCCCGGTATTCCCGGTTGGGCGGAACGTCATCGTCGGTCATGCCGAGCGTTATAGTGATTAATGAAGAAAGGAAAACACGACGGATGATAATTTATGAACAGATACGTACGTTTGGTTAACGCTACAGGACTGTATTTGTATTAATTCTGTTTCCAAGGCTGTTAACACTTGGCACTACAAATGACACTTGGCACTAGGAAATTGAAACACTTGAATTTTTCCAGCGGGAGATTGACGTTGACATATGAGTTTTGCGACTCGACATTTAGCACTTGCCGGAGAGCATTTGACACTCGGCACTTAGGAGATTGACACTTGGAATTCAGCGTTGACACTGTCACGTGACAATTTCCTGTCGGCGCTTAAATCTTCAAAAACGACCTACAACACTTGACAGTTGGCGCTTAGCACTTGGCACCAGAAGGTTGAAACTTGAATATCACTTGAGGGCACTTTGTCCACTAGGAGAATTGACAACTGTCACGTGACAATTTCCTGTCGGCGCTTAAATCTTCAAAAACGACCTACAACACTTGACAGTTGGCGCTTAGCACTTGACAGAAGGTTGAAACTTGAATATCGCGCTTGGGCACTTTGTCCACTAGGAGAATTGACAACTGTCACGTGACAATTGCTTAAATCTTCAAAAACGACCTACAACACTTGACAGTTGGCGCTTAGCACTTGACAGAAGGTTGAAACTTGAATATCGCGCTTGGGCACTTTGTCCACTAGGAGAATTGACAACTGTCACGTGACAATTGCTTAAATCTTCAAAACGACCTACAACACTTGACAGTTGGGCACTCACCACTTGACACTTGAGGCACTTCCACTAGGAGAATTGACACTGTCACGTGACAATTTCCTGTCGGCGCTTAAATCTTCAAAACTTGACCTACAACACTTGACAGTTAACGCTTCAGCGCTTGGCACTAGAGATTGACTTGAGTCTTGAGGGCACTTTGTCCACTAGGAGAATTGACACGGAATTTAGCTTGGCGCTGTCATCGTGACAATTTGCCTGTTGAGCTTAAATCTTGAAACTTGACACCTACAACACTTGACACTGTCAAGCAACTCAATAACAATTGCGTCAATAACAATTGACAGTTGACGTTCAGCACTTGGCACTAGGGGATTGACTATTGAAAACCACTTGAGGGCACTTTGGCCACTACAATAATTGACACTGTAACGTGACAATTGCCTGTTGGCACTTATTCTTGACACTTGACGCACAACACTTGACAGTCGGATCTCAATAACACTTGATAGACGTTCACTTGACACTTGACGTTTCACCAGGGGCACTTTGGCCTGGAGAATTGACACTGTCACGTGACAATGCCTCTTGGCATAATTCTTGAAACTCACCTACAAAACCTGACGGTCGGGACTCAATAACACTTGACAGTTGACGTTCAGCACTTGGCACTAGGAGATTGACACTTGACGTTTCACTTGGGGGCACTTCGGCCCCCAGGAGAATTGACACAGTCACGTGACAATCGCCTTTCGGCACTTAATTCTTGAAACTTGACGCACAACACTTGACAGTTGACACGCTCGCCACTCGACACTCTGATTTGAGTCACTCGCCCTTGGATGTTGACCACTTGAAACTAAGCACTTCGTAATCGGCACCCGAAATTTGACACATGGGCCCCTAACACTTTACATTGAGAACACTTAAACACCTCTAAACTTTATTTTCTTTGCGCAATGAAAACCTAATTTTCATGCACAATTTACTGTCGAACGCTTCCGCAACGACGACCGAATGAACGTAACTGTAACGTTACAACGAAACGACGTACATTGTCACTTACAGAGTAATTCGACTGAGACTGAATCAGATAAACCGATGACTACTGATATGAAAGTTCATGGAGGCGGGAGAAAAGCTCACGGCGAAAAACTTGTTATTTTGTTGCTGCAGAAAAGGCGAAACAGAACCAGACTCCGCCAGGTAAGTGCACCGCGTTTTGTATTTCCATGAATAATTCATTCATTGAAAAAATGTTCCGCCAACTTTGTATTTATTGGGCAATTGCAAAAGTCTCGATTTTCATAGGTTGGGCAGAGAAGCGTGAACTTTCGACTGTTACGATTTTTCTTTTATAATCGTATTATCGGTCGTTTTTATCTAAATTCATCGGCATGAACATAATAAGGGGTTTATTTGAATATTCACCGGCTGTTGTGTTGAATATTCCTCCCATATTCTTCCCATATTTTTCCCACATTCTTCCAGCATTCTTCCGGCATTCTTCCGGCATTCTTCCGGCATTCTTCCGGCATTCTTCCGGCATTCTTCCGGCATTCTTCCGGCATTCTTCCGGCATTCTTCCGGCATTCTTCCAGCATTCTTCCATTCTTCGCATTCTTCCGCATTCTTCCGGCATTCTTCCGCATTCTTCCAGCATTCTTCGCATTTTCCGCATTCTTCCAGCATTCTTCCCGCATTCTTCCAAGCATTCTTCCGCATTCTTCATTCCATTCCCACATTCTTCCCGCAATTTTCCATTCTCCCCGCATTCTTCATTCTTCCCAAACATTCATCTCACCGGAGCCGGTCGGTGACAATTCAAGTTCCGGTCGCGGAAACCTTCACCCGATTTTATTCAAATCTTCTTCATATTCTTCCCATATTCCTCCCATATTCTTCCAAAATTCTTCCACCATTCTTCAACCATTCTTCCAACATTCTTCCCGAATTCTTCCAGCATTCGTTCAGCATTCTTTTCGCATTCTTCCGGCATTCTTCCAGCATTCTTCCAGCATTCTTCCAGCATTCTTCCAGCATTCTTCCAGCATTCTTCCAGCATTCTTCCAACATTCTTCCAAAATTCTTCCGTTCTTCCACCGTTCATCCAACATTCTTCCAAAATTCTTCCGTTCTTCCACCGTTCATCCAACATTCTTCAAAATTCACTTCGTTCTTCCAACATTCTTCCAAAATTCTTCCGTTCTTCCACCGTTCATCCAACCATTCTTCCAAATTCTTCCGTTCTTCCACCGTTCATCCGTTCTTCCATTCTTCAACATTCTTCAATTCTTCCTTCTTCCACCGTTCTTCCATTCTTCCACATTCTTCCAAAATTCTTCCGTTCTTCCACCGTTCATCCAACATTCTTCCAAAATTCTTCCGTTCTTCCACCGTTCATCCAACATTCTTCCAAAATTCTTCCGTTCTTCCACCGTTCATCCAACATTCTTCCAAAATTCTTCCGTTCTTCCACCGTTCATCCAACATTCTTCCAAAATTCTTCCGTTCTTCCACCGTTCATCCAACGTTCTTCCAAAATTCTTCCCTTCTTCCACCGTTCATCCAACGTTCTTCCCACGTTCTCCCCACGTCCTTGCCACATCCTTCCTACGTCCTTCCCACATTCTCCTCACATTCCTCCCACATCCTTCCAACAACATCACGTGATCACACCGGAAGCCAGTCGGTGACAATTCAAGTTCCGCTCGCGGCAACACCTTCACCCGATTTCATTCAAATCTTATAGGTGTTTAAAAACTGTAGCTCGCGCCCCACCCCCTTTGGTAATGTTTTTGAGCGTTCTAACGCCCGATGTTTTTCTTTTTTCTCCGACAGTGCTGTTGGAAAACGCGAAGAACCTGAAATATGTGGGCTGCTACCTGGAGCAGACGGACCGGCGTACGGCGCTTGTGGGCTCCAGCATCCAGCTGAAGAAGACGATGACGCCCTCCTACTGCGTCACCTACTGCGTCACCAGATCGTATATGTACGCCGGGGTCATGTCGGGGTCAGTCAATTTATCATAAATTCGTCTCGTAAAATGATTATTCGGGACGACTATATACATATATATATTTCGTGTGTTTCTGTCTCCTCTCGGTGGTTTGGGCTAGACCGGGGTTTCGGCCGCTCGCCATCTTCAGTAGCGCTGTGTGTCAGTCACTTTGGATATTTTTCGGGAATACTCACTGCCCACTGTCACCGTCGCTTGTACTGTGACATCCAAAAGTGACTGACACACCGCGCTACTGTGAAGATGGCGAGCGGCCGAAACCGAGACGGAAAAACACGCGATCCAACGGTATTCCAACCACAAAACAGGTAGTGTGAACCGAAAATATTTTCATTCCAGCGAATGGTGTCAGTGCGGCAGCTCGTTGGACCACGACGTGCCAGTGGCGGAGAACGAGTGCTACGTGACGTGCCCCGGCGACGCCAATCTCAAGTGCGGCGGCAACAACAGGCTCAGCGTCTACGATTCTGGATATAAACAGGGTAGGTCTATTAATTGTATTAATAGCCCGAAAATCAACTTTTGTGTTCGCAGCCGAAAGAAACCCCTCGATAAACAAATAGGTGGGCCATTTTTTAACGATCCACGTTAACCGAAAAAATTGTTACCTTCCCGAAAGAAGTTTTGTTCAAGAAGAATTAGACATTATGTAGGTTCGTGATGTTTCTGTCTCCTCTCGCTGGTTTGGTCTTTTGCTAGACCGCGGTTTCGGCCGCTCGCCATCTTCAGTAGCGCTGTGTCAGTCACTCTTGGCACCTTGAAAACAGTTTTTGACGATGATTCCCCCAAAAATGCTACTATAGCGAGTACTATTTACTTAAGTTCGGGGCGGACTTTTAGGCCTTCAAAAAGCCTTCAAAAATCCTTCGAGAATCCTTCAAGAATCCTTCAAGAATCCTTCAAGAATCCTTCAAGAATCCTTCAAGAATCCTTCAAGAATCCTTCAAGAATCCTTCAAGAATCCTTCAAAAAACCCTTCAAAAAACCCTTCAAGAATCCTTCAAGAATCCTTCAAGAATCCTTCAAGAATCCTTCAAGAATCCTTCAAGAATCCTTCAAGAATCCTTCAAGAATCCTTCAAGAATCCTTCAAGAATCCTTCAAGAATCCTTCAAGAATCCCTTCAAGAATCCTTCAAGAATCCTTCAAGAATCCTTCAAGAATCCTTCAAGAATCCTTCAAGAATCCTTCAAGAATCCTTCAAGAATCCTTCAAGAATCCTTCAAGAATCCTTCAAGAATCCTTCAAGAATCCTTCAAGAATCCTTCAAGAATCCTTCAAGAATCCTTCAAGAATCCTCCAAGAAACACACGAAATCTACGGTATATATTTCGTTTTAAATTCTGATTTAAGGCGCCCTTCACGCCAAGTACGTCGGCTGCTACGTCGACCCTTCGACGGACTCGAGGCTGATGCGCAACGCTATGGAGTCCTTCAATACGAGGCTGACGAACAGGATATGCCAGCAGTTCTGCAAGCTCAAGGGCTACAGGTATTCGGGCACGGAAATAGGGTCAGTATGAACACTGTTCGAGACTGTTAGGAGACCGTTAACTGTTTGTAATATACTGGGATGAGAACTAAGTAATTGCGGAATTCACCGCACAACATGTGGCGTTGTACATATTTTTAAGTGCGTCAACAGATCTCTGCACAGATAAGCCGTAGATGGTTTCGAATACAGGTATAAGATACATTCGGCTTCTCTGCAATGTCCCGTGTTGAACTATGGCCTTTATTCGGTCATCGTCGACCTCCACCGGAAGTCCTCCGGCGGAGCTCCTCGTCTTTTAACGAAAAATCCCCCGACCGGAAATTCGCGAACCGCAGTACCGACACCGCCGTTCTTTTAAGGCTTCATTAAGGTCAATTTTCATACCGAATGTTTCAGAAAGGACCGAATAGTGACGGTATCGAAGAATCTTATCTGTGCAAAGATGTTGTCAGGTACTTAAAAATATGTCCAACGCCACTTGTTGTGGTTGCGCAATTACTTAGTTGCCGACACGATATATCCTGCAAAATTTATCCTATTTGACAGATACGAGTGTTTCTGTTCTCACCAGTCGCCGCCCTACAAGTCTCTGGCCGAGGACGAAGACTGCAACTCCCAGTGCCAGGGCTCGGCGGAGGAGATGTGCGGCGGGAGCCTGCGTCTCAGCGTCTACGACGTTTCTGAAGGTGGGTGTCTGTAGGTCTTCAGTAGTCGTCGCGACACCGCCTCTTTTCAAAAAAAAAAAGAAAAATCCCCCCCCCCCATTCCCGGGCGTACCCGGTGAATATAACACCACCGATAAGCCCAATAGGCGAAGTTGTATATCGATATCTGTTTCATTTGACTGTAGCTTTTATTATTCTGATTTCGCTTATAGAAGCATGACGTCTTTTGCGGGGCTATGGAAAGGTCGTGTCTGTATTTTTTCACGAGTTTCACGAGTCATGAGAGTCCGGCAAAAGAGTGATCGATATATGTACGAATCTTGGATTGGTCGCGAGAGAGAGAGAGATATCGCGTTATCTCTGTCCTTGAATATGTCTCTCGGACCGATTGGATTTATTGGAAGAAGGTACAAAATTGAACCTTCTGTACAATTGATAGTTTCGGGGCCGGCAACTAAGTAATTGAGGAATTCACCGCACAACAAGTGGCGTTGTACATATTTTTAAGTACCTGACAACATCTACGGCACGGATAAGATTCTTCGACACGTTATTATTTGGTCCTTTCTGAAACATTCGGTATCAAAATTACATCGACCGGCGATGAAGCCGTGAAGAACGTTAAAAGACGAGGAGCGCCTCCGGAGGACTTCCGGTGGAGGTCGACGATGACCGAATAAAGGCCATAGTTCTCAACACTGGGACATTGCAGAGAAGCCGAATATATTTTATACCTGCATTCGAAACCGTCTACGGCTTATCTGTGCAAAGACGTTGTTTAAAAATATGTACAACGCCACTTGTTGTGCGGTGAAATCCGCAATTACTTAGTTGCCAATCCTATTCTTCATTTTAACCAGATGCTGTAACGTCGTTTCCACTATCTTTCTGTTTTTGTCTTTGTCGTCCCGCAGGCGAGGACAACAACCCGGTGATTTCCCTCTACGAGGGATGTCTGCCGGCGTCCATATTCGGCATCGCGGCGCCGAAGAGCAGCAACCTGATGACCACTCAGTACTGCGTCGGCTACTGCTACAAGATGGGCTTCAGGTTGGCCGCAGTACAAGCCGGGTGGGCACAATTTTATGGCGAAATTTTACATTATTTAGTTTACGTTCTGACAACCGGATTNCGGAGAGGTTGTACTGTCGGACGGATATAGAAACGGAGTACAACGAAATTGGGTTTCGGACGACTATCTGTGGAGTAGAATATTAATTCGATACAGTACGCATAAATAATAATCTTAGAGTATTATCGATAAAAAAAACTCTCACGGATTTGACCCAAGTGAAGGCGGTATGAAGGCGTCATCCGGCCTTTACAGGCCAAATATTTAAAGTTTTTTCCCATTTTTTTTTACTGAAATCCGGTTTTTAGGCCCGAAATGCCGTTTGTACCCCGAACCGCATTTTTGAACCAATTTTTGGCCTGAAAACACCATTTTCGGTCCTAAAAACCGCATTTTTGGGTCAATTATGCGTCTGAAAACCCCAGTTTTGGGCCTAAAAACCGCATTTTTGAGCCGATTTTCCGTTTGAAAAGCCAATTTCCAGTCGGAAAAACCGTATTTTTGGGCCGTTTTTGTGCCTCAAAACCTCATTTTTAGGCAAGAAACGGCTCTAAAATGCGGGTTTTAGGCCCAAAAATGGGGTTTTTATGTGCGAAATCGCCCAAAAAATGAGGTTTACAGGGCCAAAAATGTTGTTTCTATGCACATAATCGGACCAAAAATCGGGGTTTTAAAGAGCAAAAAAGGCTCTAAAATACGTTTTATGCCCAAAAATTGGGTTTTGAGGTGCGAAATCGCCCAAAATGCGGTTTAAAGGGCCAAAAATGTGGTTTCTATGCACATAATCGGCCAAAAAATGGGGTTTTTTCGACCGGAAATGGGCTTTTCAAACGGAAAATCGGCTCAAAAATGCGGTTTTTAGGCCCAAAACTGGGGTTTTCAGACGCATAATTGACCCAAAAATGCGGTTTTTAGGACCGAAAATGGGGTTTTCAGGCCAAAAATTGGTTCAAAAGTGCAGTTATTAAGCCCAAAAATTGGGTTTTTAGAAGGAAAATTGACCCAAAAATACGGATTTTAGGCTCATAAATAGGGTTTCCAGACACAAAATTGGCTCAAAAATACGGTTTTTATTCCCATAAATGGGGTTTTCAGACACAAAATCGAACCGAAAATAGGGGTTTTAGGCCCAAAAATGGGGTTTTTAGACGCAAAAACGGTCCAAAAATACGGGTTTTAGGACCGAAAATGGTTAAGAAAAGCCATATTCAGGCACGAAAATGGGTGCTTTACCCATTACACTTGCCCCTGAAACGGCGGGTTGAAAATCGAAAATTAAGGTTTTTCGAAAATTTTCACAAATCGATCCCATATTCCACCCACAAGTGTACCAATGTGAGTTACACTTGCCCCTGAAACGGCGGGTTGAAAATCGAAAATTAAGGTTTTTCGAAAATTTTCACAAATCGATCCCATATTCCACCCACAAGATCCCTGAAACGCGGGTTGATATTCCACCCACAAGTGTACTAATGTGAGTTACACTTGCCCCTGAAACGGCGGGTTGAAAATCGAAAATTAAGGTTTTCGAAAATTTTCACAAATCGATCCCATATTCCACCCACAAGTGTACTAATGGGTTGAAAATCGAAAATTAAGGTTTTCGAAAATTTTCACAAATCGATCCCATATTCCACCCACAAGTGTACTAATGTGAGTTACACTTGCCCTGAAACGGCGGGTTGAAAATCGAAAATTAAGGTTTTCGAAAATTTTCACAAATCGATCCCATATTCCACCCACAAGTGTACTAATGTGAGTTACACTTGCCCTGAAACGGCGGGTTGAAAATCGAAAATTAAGGTTTTCGAAAATTTTCACAAATCGATCCCATATTCCACCCACAAGTGTACTAATGTGAGTTACACTTGCCCCTGAAACGGCGGGTTGAAAAATTAAGGTTTTCGAATTTTCACAAATCGATCCCATATTCCACCCACAAGTTGAAAATTAAGGTTTTCGAAAATTTTCACAAATCGATCCCATATTCCACCCACAAGTGTACCAATGTGAGTTACACTTGCCCTGAAACGGCGGGTTGAAAATCGAAAATTAAGGTTTTTCGAAAATTTTCACAAATCGATCCCATATTCCACCCACAAGTGTACTAATGTGAGTTACACTTGCCCCTGAAACGGCGGGTTGAAAATCGAAAATTAAGGTTTTTCGAAAATTTTCACAAATCGATCCCATATTCCACCCACAAGTGTACTAATGTGAGTTACACTTGCCCTGAAACAGCGGGTTGAAAATCGAAAATTAAGGTTTTTCGAAAATTTTCACAAATCGATCCCATATTCCACCCACAAGTGTACTAATGTGAGTTACACTTGCCCCTGAAACGGCGGGTTGAAAATCGAAAATTAAGGTTTTTCGAAAATTTTCACAAATCGATCCCATATTCCACCCACAAGTGTACCAATGTGAGTTACACTTGCCCCTGAAACGGCGGGTTGAAAATCGAAAATTAAGGTTTTTCGAAAATTTTCACAAATCGATCCCATATTCCACCCACAAGTGTACCAATGTGAGTTACACTTGCCCCTGAAACGGCGGGTTGAAAATCGAAAATTAAGGTTTTTCGAAAATTTTCACAAATCGATCCCATATTCCACCCACAAGTGTACTAATGTGAGTTACACTTGCCCCTGAAACGGCGGGTTGAAAATCGAAAATTAAGGTTTTTCGAAAATTTTCACAAATCGATCCCATATTCCACCCACAAGTGTACTAATGTGAGTTACACTTGCCCCTGAAACGGCGGGTTGAAAATCGAAAATTAAGGTTTTTCGAAAATTTTCACAAATCGATCCCATATTCCACCCACAAGTGTACTAATGTGAGTTACACTTGCCCCTGAAACGGCGGGTTGAAAATCGAAAATTAAGGTTTTTCGAAAATTTTCACAAATCGATCCCATATTCCACCCACAAGTGTACCAATGTGAGTTACACTTGCCCTGAAACGGCGGGTTGAAAATCGAAAATTAAGGTTTTCGAAAATTTTCACAAATCGATCCCATATTCCACCCACAAGTGTACCAATGTGAGTTACACTTGCCCCTGAAACGGCGGGTTGAAAATCGAAAATTAAGGTTTTTCGAAAATTTTCACAAATCGATCCCATATTCCACCCACAAGTGTACCAATGTGAGTTACACTTGCCCTGAAACAGCGGGTTGAAAATCGAAAATTAAGGTTTTCGAAAATTTTCACAAATCGATCCCATATTCCACCCACAAGTGTACCAATGTGAGTTACACTTGCCCTGAAACGGCGGGTTGAAAATCGAAAATTAAGGTTTTCGAAAATTTTCACAAATCGATCCCATATTCCACCCACAAGTGTACCAATGTGAGTTACACTTGCCCTGAAACGGCGGGTTGAAAATCGAAAATTAAGGTTTTTCGAAAATTTTCACAAATCGATCCCATATTCCACCCACAAGTGTACTAATGTGAGTTACACTTGCCCCTGAAACGGCGGGTTGAAAATCGAAAATTAAGGTTTTTCGAAAATTTTCACAAATCGATCCCATATTCCACCCACAAGTGTACCAATGTGAGTTACACTTGCCCCTGAAACGGCGGGTTGAAAATCGAAAATTAAGGTTTTTCGAAAATTTTCACAAATCGATCCCATATTCCACCCACAAGTGTACCAATGTGAGTTACACTTGCCCTGAAACGGCGGGTTGAAAATCGAAAATTAAGGTTTTTCGAAAATTTTCACAAATCGATCCCATATTCCACCCACAAGTGTACTAATGTGAGTTACACTTGCCCCTGAAACGGCGGGTTGAAAATCGAAAATTAAGGTTTTCCAAAATTTTCACAAATCGATCCCATATTCCACCCACAAGTGTACCAATGTGAGTTACACTTGCCCCTGAAACGGCGGGTTGAAAATCGAAAATTAAGGTTTTCGAAAATTTTCACAAATCGATCCCATATTCCACCCTACACGAGTGTACTAATGTGAGTTACACTTGCCCCTGAAACGGCGGGTTGAAAATCGAAAATTAAGGTTTTCGAAAATTTTCACAAATCGATCCCATATTCCACCCACAAGTGTACCAATGTGAGTTACACTTGCCCCTGAAACGGCGGGTTGAAAATCGAAAATTAAGGTTTTTCGAAAATTTTCACAAATCGATCCCATATTCCACCCACAAGTGTACTAATGTGAGTTACACTTGCCCCTGAAACGGCGGGTTGAAAATCGAAAATTAAGGTTTTTCGAAAATTTTCACAAATCGATCCCATATTCCACCCACAAGTGTACTAATGTGAGTTACACTTGCCCCTGAAACGGCGGGTTGAAAATCGAAAATTAAGGTTTTTCGAAAATTTTCACAAATCGATCCCATATTCCACCCACAAGTGTACTAATGTGAGTTACACTTGCCCTGAAACGGCGGGTTGAAAATCGAAAATTAAGGTTTTCGAAAATTTTCACAAATCGATCCCATATTCCACCCACAAGTGTACCAATGTGAGTTACACTTGCCCCTCAAACAGGGTTGAAAATCGAAAATTAAGGTTGAAAATCACAAATCGAAAACCCACAAGTTAAGGTTTTCGAAACGGCGGGTTGATCGAAAATTTCAAAATTTTCAAATCGATCCCATATTCCACCCACAAGTGTACCAATGTGAGTTACACTTGCCCCTGAAACGGCGGGTTGAAAATCGAAAATTAAGGTTTTTCGAAAATTTTCACAAATCGATCCCATATTCCACCCACAAGTGTACCAATGTGAGTTACACTTGCCCCTGAAACGGCGGGTTGAAAATCGAAAATTAAGGTTTTCGAAAATTTTCACAAATCGATCCCATATTCCACCCACAAGTGTACTAATGTGAGTTACACTTGCCCCTGAAACGGCGGGTTGAAAATCGAAAATTAAGGTTTTTCGAAAATTTTCACAAATCGATCCCATATTCCACCCACAAGTGTACTAATGTGAGTTACAATGTGAGTTACACTTGCCCTGAAACGGCGGGTTGAAAATCGAAAATTAAGGTTTTCGAAAATTTTCACAAATCGATCCCATATTCCACCCACAAGTGTACTAATGTGAGTTACACTTGCCCCTGAAACGGCGGGTTGAAAATCGAAAATTAAGGTTTTTCGAAAATTTTCACAAATCGATCCCATATTCCACCCACAAGTGTACTAATGTGAGTTACACTTGCCCCTGAAACGGCGGGTTGAAAATCGAAAATTAAGGTTTTTCGAAAATTTTCACAAATCGATCCCATATTCCACCCACAAGTGTACTAATGTGAGTTACACTTGCCCCTGAAAATCGAAAATTAAGGTTTTCGAAAATTTTCACAAATCGATCCTATTCCACCCACAAGTTACTAATGAAAAAACGGCGGGTTGAAAATCGAAAATTAAGGTTTTCGAAAATTTTCACAAATCGATCCCATATTCCACCCACAAGTGTACTAATGTGAGTTACACTTGCCCCTGAAACGGCGGGTTGAAAATCGAAAATTAAGGTTTTTCGAAAATTTTCACAAATCGATCCCATATTCCACCCACAAGTGTACTAATGTGAGTTACACTTGCCCCTGAAACGGCGGGTTGAAAATCGAAAATTAAGGTTTTTCGAAAATTTTCACAAATCGATCCCATATTCCACCCACAAGTGTACTAATGTGAGTTACACTTGCCCTGAAACGGCGGGTTGAAAATCGAAAATTAAGGTTTTCGAAAATTTTCACAAATCGATCCCATATTCCACCCACAAGTGTACTAATGTGAGTTACACTTGCCCTGAAACAGCGGGTTGAAAATCGAAAATTAAGGTTTTTCGAAAATTTTCACAAATCGATCCCATATTCCACCCACAAGTGTACTAATGTGAGTTACACTTGCCCCTGAAACGGCGGGTTGAAAATCGAAAATTAAGGTTTTTCGAAAATTTTCACAAATCGATCCCATATTCCACCCACAAGTGTACTAATGTGAGTTACACTTGCCCCTGAAACGGCGGGTTGAAAATCGAAAATTAAGGTTTTTCGAAAATTTTCACAAATCGATCCCATATTCCACCCACAAGTGTACTAATGTGAGTTACACTTGCCCCTGAAACGGCGGGTTGAAAATCGAAAATTAAGGTTTTTCGAAAATTTTCACAAATCGATCCCATATTCCACCCACAAGTGTACTAATGTGAGTTACACTTGCCCTGAAACACTTGGCGGGTTGAAAATCGAAAATTAAGGTTTTCGAAAATTTTCACAAATCGATCCCATATTCCACCCACAAGTGTACTAATGTGAGTTACACTTGCCCTGAAACGGCGGGTTGAAAATCGAAAATTAAGGTTTTTCGAAAATTTTCACAAATCGATCCCATATTCCACCCACAAGTGTACTAATGTGAGTTACACTTGCCCCTGAAACGGCGGGTTGAAAATCGAAAATTAAGGTTTTTCGAAAATTTTCACAAATCGATCCCATATTCCACCCACAAGTGTACTAATGTGAGTTACACTTGCCCCTGAAACGGCGGGTTGAAAATCGAAAATTAAGGTTTTTCGAAAATTTTCACAAATCGATCCCATATTCCACCCACAAGTGTACTAATGTGAGTTACACTTGCCCTGAAACGGCGGGTTGAAAATCGAAAATTAAGGTTTTTCGAAAATTTTCACAAATCGATCCCATATTCCACCCACAAGTGTACTAATGTGAGTTACACTTGCCCCTGAAACGGCGGGTTGAAAATCGAAAATTAAGGTTTTTCGAAAATTTTCACAAATCGATCCCATATTCCACCCACAAGTGTACTAATGTGAGTTACACTTGCCCCTGAAACGGCGGGTTGAAAATCGAAAATTAAGGTTTTTCGAAAATTTTCACAAATCGATCCCATATTCCACCCACAAGTGTACTAATGTGAGTTACACTTGCCCCTGAAACGGCGGGTTGAAAATCGAAAATTAAGGTTTTTCGAAAATTTTCACAAATCGATCCCATATTCCACCCACAAGTGTACTAATGTGAGTTACACTTGCCCTGAAACGGCGGGTTGAAAATCGAAAATTAAGGTTTTTCGAAAATTTTCACAAATCGATCCCATATTCCACCCACAAGTGTACTAATGTGAGTTACACTTGCCCCTGAAACGGCGGGTTGAAAATCGAAAATTAAGGTTTTTCGAAAATTTTCACAAATCGATCCCATATTCCACCCACAAGTGTACTAATGTGAGTTACACTTGCCCTGAAACGGCGGGTTGAAAATCGAAAATTAAGGTTTTCGAAAATTTTCACAAATCGATCCCATATTCCACCCACAAGTGTACCAATGTGAGTTACACTTGCCCTGAAACAGCGGGTTGAAAATCGAAAATTAAGGTTTTTCGAAAATTTTCACAAATCGATCCCATATTCCACCCACAAGTGTACTAATGTGAGTTACACTTGCCCCTGAAACGGCGGGTTGAAAATCGAAAATTAAGGTTTTTCGAAAATTTTCACAAATCGATCCCATATTCCACCCACAAGTGTACCAATGTGAGTTACACTTGCCCCTGAAACGGCGGGTTGAAAATCGAAAATTAAGGTTTTTCGAAAATTTTCACAAATCGATCCCATATTCCACCCACGTGTACCAATGTGAGTTACACTTGCCCTAAACGGCGGGTTGAAAATCGCAAATTTATTTTTTAAAACCATTTTGGGCCTATTTCGGGCCTAAACCTTTTTTTTCGTCTAAAAACTGTATTTTTGGCCGATTTTGCGCCTAAAACCACATTTTGGATTAAACTGTATTTTGCCCTAAAACGATTTTGGGCCTAAAACCATTTTGTTTTGCGCCTAAAACCGCGTTTTTGGGCCCATTTCTGGCCTAAAAACCTCATTTTTTCGCATAAAAACTGTATCTTTTGGCCCATTTTGCGCCTAAAAACCACATTTTTTGGCCTAAAAACTGTATTTTTGGGTCGATTTGGCGCCTAAAAACACATTTTTGGGCCTATTTTGCGCCTAAAAACCGCGTTTTTGGGCCCATTTCTGGCCTAAAAACCTCATTTTTTCGCCTAAAAACTGTATCTTTTGGCCGATTTTGCGCCTAAAAACCACATTTTTTGGCCTAAAAACTGTATTTTTCGGTCGATTTGGCGCCTAAAAACACATTTTTGGGCCTATTTTGCGCCTAAAAACCGCGTTTTTGGGCCCATTTCTGGCCTAAAACCTCATTTTTTCGCATAAAAACTGTATCTTTTGGCCGATTTTGCGCCTAAAAACCACATTTTTTGCCCTAAAAACTTTATTTTTGAGTTGATTTTGTGCCTAAATACCGCATTTTTGGCGTAAAAAACTAATTTTTGGACCGATTTTGCGCCTAAAAACCTCATTTTTACCCCAAAACCGCAGTTTTGTTGCAATTTTGGGCCTAAAAACCGCATTTTTTGGCCTAAAAACTGTATTTTTGGACCAATTTTGCGCCTAAAACCATTTTTGGATCAAAACAGCAGTTAATTTTGCCCTAAAATTTTTGGGCCTATTTTTGCCATTTTCGCCTAAAACCGCATTTTTGGCCGATTTTGCGCCTGAAAACCATTTTTGGCGTAAAACCTAATTTTTTTTGCGCCTAAAAACCTCATTTTGGATTTTTTGCCCTATTTTTGGCCTGAAAACAGCATTTTGGGCGCCTAAAAACCATTTTGGCCTATTTTGGGCCTATTTAAAAACCGCATTTTTGGGCCAATTTTGGTTCTGAAAACCTCATTTTTGGCAACCTGGCAAAAACATTGACCCAAAAGTGCTGGTTATAAGCATAAAATCGTCCCAAGGATGGCGTTTTAAAGCGCAAAATCGCCACAAAAATGCTGTTTTTATGCATGTTCGGTTTAAAAATGCGGTTTTTATTAAAATTCGTAATTTCGGCCCAAAATTGCCGTTGTTAGTCGGTAAATCGGCTCTAAAAAGGGGTTTTTAGGCGAAAAGTGGGCCCAAAAATGCGGTTTTTAGCCGCAAAATCAGTTCTGAAATGTGGTTTTTAGGCCCAGCAATGGGGTTCTTAGGCGCAAAATTGTCCAAAAAGTGCGGTTTATAGGCGCACAATCGTTATAAAATGTGGTTTTTAGGCCCAGCAATGGGGTTCTTAGGCGCAAAATTGTCCAAAAAGTGCGGTTTATAGGCGCACAATCGTTATAAAAATTGGGTTTTTAGGCCCAAAATAGGGTTTTAGCGCAAAATCGGGCCAATAATGCGGTTTTTAGACACAAAATCGGCCCAATAATGCCGTTTTTAGACCCCAGGAAAGGGTTTTTAGGCGCAAATTTGGCTCTAAATTGCGGTTTTTAGTCATAAAATTGGTCCAAAAATGGGCGTTTTAGCGCAAAATCGGGCCAATAATGCGGTTTTTAGACCCAAGGAAAGGGGTTTTACATAATATAATGGGGGAATATAACCAGGAGGAAATCCTCACAGGCATTTAATCCGTTCCTTGTTTCAGTATCGAGTGTTACTGCGATAACGAAATCGAGAAGATTCCGCCCGTCAAAGAGAACTATTGCAGCACGCCCTGCAAGGGCAACCATCTACAGAAATGCGGCGGTAACAACTACATGTCCGTTTACAAGACCGGCATACCGGGTACGTTTTATAGATAGACGGGTATTTGACGTTTTTTAGTCGATTCTCCATTCTGACGCGATGGTTCAATGGTTGGCCATTGAACCATCGGGTTTATCCCTTTTCGTGCATGAAATTTTCACTTCTTCAATATCCCATTTCCAGACAAAAGGGTCAACCCGACGTCGACCTACAAGGGCTGCTATTACGACAATAAGGAGCGACTTCTGAACGGCGCCAGGTTCACGGACAACGCGCTTTCCAACGAAAAGTGCATCAAGTACTGCTTCGACAGGGCCTATCATCTGGCCGGCACGGAATTCGGGTTTGAAAATTCAATTTCATCAATATTCTTATCGTATTACGACACTTTCAGGTGGATAAAATCGTGTGAGAACTAATAATAAAAAAAGGTTCCTGCTATTCCGGGATTTTTCCCGTGTTTGTTCCCGGGATTGTTCCCACCGGAACAATTTTACACTTTCCTACAGTGTCATGTCATGTCTTAAAAGACTTGACAGTACAATACAACAGTACAAGTGACACAGTGACAGAGCAGTGAGGATGCCCAAAAAACGTCCGAAGTGCCAAAAATGACTCCGTTTCGACCGTTTCGGCAGCTCGCCATCTGTGTGCGGGTTTTAGTGACAAAAATGCGGTTTTTGGGCGAAAAATCACCCAACAATTAGGTTTTAAAACCCAAAAATAAGGTTTTAAGGCGCAAAATCGGCCCACAACTGAGGATTTTAGGCCCGAAATCGGCCCGAAAATGCGGTTTTTAGGCGAAGAATCACCCAAAAATTAGGTTTTAAACCCCAAAAATAAGATTTTTAGGCCCAAAATCGGAAAAAAAACTGCGGTTTTGGGGTACAAAAATGCGGTTTTTAGGCGCAAAGTCGGCTCACAAATTAGGTTTTTAGGCCAAAAATGGGGTTTTTAGGCCAAAAAATGCGGTTTTTAGGCGCAAAATCGGCCCAACAAGACAGTTTATAGGCCAAAAAATTAAGGTTTTAGGCCCGAGTCACTTTTGGCACCGTTTCACAGTGTCACTTCCTTACTCTCGAAAAACACTTTTGCCACACTTTTGTGACGGCCGAAACCGGTCTGGCAATAGACCAAACCGGCTAGAGAGGAGACAGAAACACACGAAATCTTAGACTTGTTGTTATTATAATATTCTAGTCCAATTCTTTCGAAATTGAATTGACGAAATCTGTGGTATCGAATTTTAAAATTGATCCTGAGCTTGTTTTCCAGACGCGAATGCTACTGCGGTGACGAGGCGTCGGACGACGCCAAGACCGTTGACCAGGAATGCCAAATCGGATGCCCTGGAGACCCGGGCAGGAAGTGCGGAGGACACATGAGGCTCAGCGTGTACGACACGGGAATAAAGAGTACGTCAATCGTATAGTTTTAGTTAGTAATAGCAGCAGTAACAACAGTAAAAGTCTTAGTAATACTGACAGTAGCCTGTTTAGAATACCTGTTCTGTGCTCTGCGAGGGGTCGGAATACCCTACTCGCAGGTTTCGGCCTCCCGCCGTCTTCAGTAGCATTGATTAGTCCACCGGGATAGCCTAACGGAGCGGTACTGTCCGCTGGGAGAGTGCAAGGACACTGTAGACCGGTCGGGGGCAGTCTGACAGTGTGACGAGAGCTACTGAAGGTGGCGGCGAGCAGCCGAAACCGGTCCGGCGGAAGGCCGAACCATATTTCAAACCCCGGCACATTCCTAATTACCAATATTTTTTCTCTTTTCACTTCAGACTACGAAGAGTCTTTGGAAAAACTGTGCGTCACTTCAATGACGTTGGTGAAGGGCGAACACTCGTGCACGGGCAAAGTCGTTTTCAACGAAGAATTCGCTATGAAGGAAGTCGACACTAAGCTCTGGGAAAAAGCTGTCTACATGCCGATGGCGCCTGTAATTCGAAACCCACTTCTTATATATATATATATATTAGGAATTTAAATTTGTGAAGGTTTTTGGCGGTCCTTTACTTCAGGTGTTGCCCTCTTCCGACCTTTCGTCGGACACTTATCGTTCCCGTCATCAGGTTCAGACTAAAGACTAAGGGGGATGTCCTATATATGAAACCTCAAGTTTTGGAAACGGCGAAAACCCTACCAATGGATTCCAAAGTATTGGCAAATTTATTCAACGACAGTATTTGACTATCACTATGAATTGTACCGAAGTTCAAATATAGCCCAGCATTTCATTCTGACATCCAAATTCCGACCGTATATCAGGCTGATTTGACTGAAACGTCTTTATATTGGTTCGGCAACTAAATAATTGCGGATTCGCCCCATCTTTGGGCGTGGGGTCGTGCATTTTTCGTCACGTTGCAATATAAACGTTTCAGAATATACTCTATATAGTTTGATATACCTGTTTCTGTGGTCTGCCAGTGGTTGGAATACTGTAGGTTCGTGATGTTTCTGTCTCCTCTCGCTTGGTTTGGTCTTTCGCTAATAGCGGTTTCGGCCGCTCGCCGTCTTCAGTAGCGCTGTGTTAGTCACATGTGAAAGTGACAGTGGGCGGTGAGGATGCCCAAAAAACATCCAAAGTGCTATAACAGTGACAGTAACACAGCGCTACTGAAGATGGCGAGCGGCCGAAACCGGTATTAGCGAAAGACCAAACCAGCGAGAGGAGACAGAAACATCACGAACCTACAGTATACTCTATATAGGTTTGAAGGTGTAAAAACGTGCTTAAAAATACAAATAACGCCATCTCCATCTGACCACTTGGTTGCCGGCCATATATATATATATATATATATATATATATATATATATATATATATATATATATATATATATATATATATCGAAAATGTTACCATTTACAGGACTATCCTTTCGTGGTTTATCATCCGAAGGAGGCCAACATGTTCATCGACAACGGTAAGCTGGTCATAAGACCGAGCCTGATGGACGATTTCCAGGTGCAGCAGGGCAAGATCGATCTGAAAAAGTACGCCGTTTCTCCCTTCGTTTCTATTGTTATTTTCTGGCCGCCGCTTCAGATTATTTTCTCCGAATAACGTTTTGAACTTTTTCAAAGTTGTACGGGCTATTTGACGAGCGAGGAGTGCGTCAGACAGGCGGTCTCCTTCAACATACTGCCGCCTGTCGAATCGGCTATGATAACCACAAGGATTCCTTCTTCTTCAAGTACGGAAGGGTGGAAATAAGGGCCAAACTGCCCTCCGGCGACTGGCTCGTACCGGGTGAGTTAGTTGCCAAAATATAATTATTTTAACGTGCCCGTTTTGAGGTCGGAATACCGTGGATTTCCTGTGTTTCTGTCTCATCTCGCCAGTCTGGCTTTCGGCCGCCCGCCGTCTTCAGTAGCGCGGTGTCAGTCATATTGGCACGTTTAGAAGTTTTGGGTGTACCCAAAAGTAATCAACAATTCGTTAAATATTGAGGAATTCCTCAAGAGGGGAATCGAAAATTTGCCGGAAAAATGGCCGGAGAGTTGTCTATAATATCGGTGAATATATAGTAGATTAATAATTAAAGTTTCTTTTTAGCAAAATAAATTGAATCCTAAAGTCAAAATGTTGTGATTACTTTTGGGTACCCCCAATATATAAACGATATTCTTGATCAATGGACGTAATCGACCTCTTTACCTATCGATCTATTTTACAATCGATCGAGCCGAAACCGGTCTAGCAAACGACCAAACCAGCGAGAGGAGACTGAAACAAAAAAAATCTATAATTTTTTTAATAGAGAAGGTAAAAAAAATTAGGTAAAAATCAATCTCCCTCATCAATTAGGAAAGAGTCGTAAAGTAGCCGAAGAGCGAGCAATGAAATATATAAAAAATAACTTTTATATAAGTTATAGTTTATATAGCCTAACCTAAACTAGACAGGCCCTGGCGCGTAGACTGGGAAATTTGTTGTGAAAAACCTTTTCTACCGTAGATTTCATGTTTCTGTCTCCTCTCGCTGGTTTCGACTTCTGCTAGACCGGTTTCGGCCGCTCGCCATCACATCAGTAGCGCGGTGTTAGCCACTTTACACCAGTACAGACTGGCCACTGTACAGACAATACGATGTGACGGTGTTACTGAAGACGGCGAGCGGCCGAAACCGGTCTGGCGAAAGACAGAAACACACGAAATCTAAGGTATTCCGACCACAAAACGGGTATTCTAAACCTTTTATTATTCGAGATTATTGAAATTGAAATACTGTCCGAAAAATTACCGATACATTGCCGACAAGATTTTAACGTTTCCACAAGGCTATTTATAATATTGAAATTCTATTTTGTGGCTAATATTGTAAAGATGTTTGCAAGTGATAAACGGTATTAGAATACCTGTTCTGTGTGTTTCTGTCTCCTCTCGTTGGTTCGGCCTTTCGCCAGACCGGTTTCGGCCGCTCGCCGTCTTCAGTAGCGGCGGATTTTTTTCGTCCATCCCCACCGCACTGTCACTGTCGCTTGCTTTCGTCCACCGTCTTCAGTAGCGGTCTTCTGTCGCCGCAGTACGACAGTGGGCGGTGAGGATGGCCCGAAAAATATCCAGCGTGCCGAAAGCGACCAGTGGACGATGGCGAGCGGCCGAAACCGGTCTGGCGGAAGGCCGGAAACCAGCGGGAGAGGAGAAATAAATGCAAATTCATCCGGCCTTTCAGTGATATGGCTGGAGCCGAAGAGGCAGTCGTACGGTCCGTACTACAGCAGCGGCAGGATCGTCCTGGCGATGGCCAGGGGCAATTCGGACCTTAAGTGCGGCTCGATGGACATGGGCAACGGGAGGCTGGAGACGGGCATATTCGTAGGGGTCGACGAACACCCCTTCAGGAGGATGCTCAGCTGGCAGTCGGCAGAATCGTGGTCGCACCAATTTCACAATTTCACCTTCACCTGGACTCCGGGTGGGTAGAACTTTTCCAGTCCATCAAGTTCGGTTAATTTCAATCTACGAAACCACTATCGGTTCCAATACGATATAGTACAGAAAATTGTGTTATTATTTACCGTAGATTTCGTGCGTTTCTGTCTCTCGGTTCGGTCTTTCGCCAGACCCCGGTTTCGGCCGCTCGCCAAATCTTCAGTAGCCGGTGTTCAGTAAGTACAAGTGAGACACAGTGACGGTGGGCGGTGGGGGGATGCCCCCCAAGCCCCAAAAACATCAAAGTGCCGACAGTGACTCAACACGGCGCTACTGAAGATGGCGAGCGGCCGACGAAACCGGTCTACCGAAAGACCGAACCGCGGCGAGAGGAGAGACCGCGAAATCTACCGTATTCCAACCCCTCACGGACCTCGCTCCGGTTTGTAGCCTTTTACTAGACCGGTTTCGTCGGCCGCTCGCCATCTTCAGTAGCGCCGTGTCGGTCACTTTGGATGTTTTTCGGTCGTCCGGTCACTGCACCGTGTCACTGTCGCTTGTACTGAGGATGCCCGAAAAAGAGCCAAAAAGGTGCCAACAAACAGTGACTTGACGCGGCGCTACTGAAGATGGCGAGCGGCCGACGAAACCGGTCTACCGAAAGACCGAACCGCGGCGCGAAGAGAGACAGAAACACCACGAAATCTACGGGGTATTCCAACCCCTCACAGACCATAAAACAGGTATGTTAAACGAATTTGTTCGACTGTAAAGTTTGGATTTCCTCGATATTTGTCTGTTTGGGGGAGCACATTTCTGTGTTATAATTTTCATATAAAATACCTTGTATGACTGAAATAGCGATAGAATTTCCGCTAAGCGTTACGCGAGTTCGAAAATAATTTTTTTCAATTTCTAACAAGTATAATAAAAATGTATTAGTTGCACCCAAAAGTAATCGACATTTTGACTTTGGAATTCATTTTATTGTGCTAAAAAACTCTCCGCCGCCACTTTTCCGGCAAATTTTCGATTCCCCTCTTGAGGAATTCCTCAAGACCGAAATACATCTTATCAAATTGTCGATTACTTTTGGGGGTAGACCTGATATATAACACGAATACTCCGTTATTATTTATCGTCATTTTTTTTTTTATCGATTTTCTGTTCGCAGATAACTTGTATTTTTCCGTCGACGGAGCATCCGAAAAGAAGATATTGTCGAAACCGCAAACGATAAAGGACCTTTTCGGAAGTCCAAAGTGAAATCAGCCCCTTGGGCATCGAGCTCACTGCTGGCTCCTTTCGACGACGAGGTACAACTAAATACGGTTAATTACATATATATATATATATATATATATATATATATATATATATATGTGTAAAGTCGAAAGTTCCACGGGATTAGAGGGATCGCGCGATATCGCGGGAAGAATATCAGTTGACCCGCAGCTTTTCCAGGATTTTTCCCGTGTTCAGAAACCACCGATGGGCCCCATTATTGGAAGGTTTCTCCAGTGCTGGATAAAATGGGTTCTATATATAAGCTCTCAATCCGAATGTTTAAGAATTGTTATAATAGGTGTAGCCAAAAGTAAATCTGACAATAGATATTTCGGTCTTGAGGAGTTCCTCAGGAGAGGGAATTTCGAAAATTTGCCGGAAAAATCGGCCGCTGAGAGTTGTCGATAATATCGGTCAATATATATATATAGTAGATTAATAATTAAAGTTTCTTTTGTAGCAAAATAAAATGAATTCCAAAGTGAAAATCATGATTACTTTTGGGTACCCCTAGTACAATACAAGAGATGATATTCCAGAAGAAATGGGTAAAAACACAGGGGGTTCATTCAATCCTTATATATATATACATCTGTCTGTCTATTTTTTAACGATAATAACTGAAATTTTGTGTTTTACGTTTACAGTTTTACATTTCAATCGGTCTGTACGCCGGCGGCATGATCGACTTCCGCGACGAGTGCATTTCACGAGGTCATTCAAAGCCGTGGAAAAACTTCGACGTTAAGGTAAAATAAAAACTGAATTATTTATACAGTAGCTTTAGTGGTGTTTCTGTGTCTCCTCTCTCGCCGGTTTGCTCTTTTGCCAGACCGGTTTCGGCCGCTCGCCATCTTCAGTAGCGCCGTGTCAGTCGCTTTGGACGTCGCGTCCTCACTGGGCACTGTCACTGTCAACAGTGAAAAGGGCATCCAAAGTGTGCCAAAATTGGCTGACTAACACAGCGCTACTGAAGATGGCGAACGGCCGAAACCGGTCTAGAAGAACCGGCGAGAGAGGAGACAGAAACACGACAGACCTACGGTATACACGGAATCGTTTTGGTTTCAATTGGGAAATTGTGAAAAAAATATTTATCTTTTCCCGATCAAATATCGAAAGGAAATCAATTTGAAAATCAACTTTTATAAACTTTGCTGTGTCATCTTCTCCAGACCCAATCCATAATTTTACAGACACATATTACGGTTATTTACACGGTACAAATACATAGTTTCCGCTTTACATATTATATTCATCAGTACTCGGTGATGTCCTACACGTATCATTACGGTTGTAATTTGAATTTTATGTCTTTTAATTTTGAAAATCTGTCGTAAACAGGCGATGGCCAATTTTTGGGTGGGCAGAAATCACTGGAAGACCACTTGGAACGATAATTCAGCACTGACTGTAGACTATGTAAAAGTTACAGCCATATGAATATTAAGAAATAAAATTAAAAATAAAAACAGGTAATATTTTCATAATTTTGTTTGTATAAACTAGTAATTTAGATTTACATCTTTCTCGCTCAAATTGTAATTTTTTTGCTAGTAAATACTCAACTCTTTATATAATTATCATAGACTGGATAACTAAGTTTATGCTTCGCTCAATATTTTCAACATAGATCGCACCCGAATTATGTAAAATGATTATAACATAACGGGTATTTATCTACATCATTCAAGGAGATATTTCTTCAATAAATCTGTTGTTAATTATTTATTTTCATATTCGAAACGTTGAAATAAAAAGAAAAAAAAATTGTTTGTTGACAATATTACACCCCGATGTTGTATATACTTCCTGAAACCACGGTGTTGTCGATTATTTACAATATTTATTTACTGCTAGGTATATTGTAAATTGTATTCATCATCGACTTAAGTTGAAGGGCCACACGAATTTCAGTGATAAATAAAATACACTAGTGTTACAATTAATAAAAAAATTAACAAAACGATATATAAATCAACATGAGCCCATTTATATTTTTTTTTAAATATATAAAAACTTTGAATAAAATTTTGAATAGGAAAATCTTTTATCCGATTCCTCAATGTTCTACATTTGAGTATTACAGGTTGTTGAAAATAAATATTATAACAGGTATTGTATTTCTTTGTTTATTTTCCAAACGAAACATTCCCAAAAAATATGGTTTTGGTGAAAAATAAAGAAAGCAACAATACAGTACTGTACAGGAAGACATTTCAGTGTTGAATAATATACGAAACAATAAATTTATGATATAAAAAAACGTTCAATTAATAAAAGAACAACACGAAGGTGAGTCAAAGTGAGGCAAGTTTGTATTTTAACAATGTAGTTTTAACAATGTAGTTTTAACAATGTAGTTTAGTGTGTTGTAACAATGAGTATCATACTTATTTTAAGAAATCGTTTTATTAATTCGTACCGCAATTGAATTTTAAATTAGGAATAAGAAGAGGGGATTCTTCAAGGGAAGGATGTTCGCTGTTTCGTACGGTAGGGGATAGATGGCGCCAGCGGCAACGGTTTGGAATTAATAAAAAATCATAAAAAAACATTTTTAAAAAATTTTCCCGTAAATATATTATCAATGTATCGTAATTGAATAATTATTGAAAATTAAATAACGATCGATTTAAGTAAATAATATGGAATATAAAAATGTATGTTTAGCTATTTACGTAGGGCGGCCATATTGGATCCGGTTTGTCGTCGCGAATGAACCGGTCTTCAGTTCACGATTCGTTACCGACGGACGAGCAGATGAACGGTTACGCTCTTCTTACAGTTTTCATCGCCTTCAATGCCGGTAAAGAGACAGACTTTTTATTGTTTCAATTATTCAAAAAACCGTATTCTCGGGCGTTCGGCGGCGGATAATTTTTTCCCCGCGCCGGGCGAAGTTGGTCGATTTCCGTCGGTCCCGGGCCCATTTCCGGCCGTCCGCCACACTCTCTTTTTGATCATCACTAGGGGCCGGCGTCAGTAACAGTAACGTAAATCGTGACACGACATGCGCCGACGTAAGTAACGCGCGCGCCCTGATACTACAGTAACGACGGTCACGTGAGCTACCGCACCCGAGGATGAGCCCCGAGTAAACTGATGAATAATTCATTTAAACCCGCATCCAAACGACATACACGGCATTTCCAAGTCAAATTCAACATTAACGATTTGTTACTAGTTGAAAATTAGCTCCGTTTACAGGAATTTTCGATTTTTCTTACGCCTAAAAAGAATTACCAAAAATTAATGTTGGATTAGTTCAACGTACCTGTTTTGTGGTCTGCGAGGGGTTGAAATACGGCAGGTTTCACCGTCTCCTCTATCGCTCCCGGTTTCGGCCGCTCGCCGTCTTCAGTAGCGCTGCGTCAGTCACCGTCTGTTGGCACTTTTTGGCACTCTTTTTTTCGGGCATCCTCTGTACAAGCGGCGGTGACAGGACGACCGACAAACATCCAAAGTGACCGACAGACACCGCTACTGAAGACGGCGAGCGGCCGACGGAAAACCCCGGTCCAGCAAAAGACTCCAGCAAAACACAACAAACCTACAATACTTTATTACTTGACCACTACTTTACTTATATCGTGGACTTTGGGGCCAACTGTAGGATTGAGCTGAACCTATGAATAATTAACAGAAATAAAACTTTAATTTTGAAAATATTAAGGCAAAATTATCCCGGTCACCAGCCACTTATAGAAAAATACAACAAGTGGAATCACCGAATAGGCGGCGTGAACTGAGCATAAACAGAAAATTGGAAAAATATATATATATATATAATTTTGTATATTATTGTATATAATATACAAAATTGTATATATAATATTTTATAAATACAATTTTCCATTCTGTATGGCGCCTGTGTGTCATTTTTATTCTCAATATTCGAGGTTTCCCCATTCGAACTTTATTCACTCACGAGAGTTGTTCGGTTTTATTAAATCGAAATATTCATCGACCCGAACCATTAATAGGTAGGATATTTATATATATATATATATATATATATATATATATATATATATATATATATTATATTGTGAAGGGTGGTGAATTTTTACCAGTTGAACCTTGACGGTTCACCGAGGGGGGGGGGGGGGTTCATCGGTCCCATAAAAACAGCTTATTCGTCGGTCCCATAAAAAGAGCTTATTATTCCTGTTTATGTCGCGAACTCGATCTCCGAACCGTTTACAATATTCAAATCGCTACCCGCAATAAAATCGTTGACCAATTGTGGAAAAAGTCGAAACGGCGATAGCGGATCCGATAAAACGGCCGCGGTACAACAACAGTAAGTTAACGATTACGAAAGGTCAAGGCGTATTGGCGCTGTGTGCAATCAAAGTCCGAATTGGTCCCGCCATTGAATACGATAATAGTTTTATACGTTTTCTTCGAATTGAAAATCCTTTTTCTTGAGGGGGGAAACAGGAAATATACGAAATCCCGATTCGAGCTATATAACGTAAGATACGCGGATTTACCTTTCCAGAAAATTCCCCCTACCTATTCTTTTACCTATTGCGCTATATAAATGAAGTTCAATCAATCAACCGGACCAGAGATTCCAATCGAAAAAGTCCTCCGTAGCGTCCTCAACGCTCTAAACGTACAGTGGACAACGACCTCGACAGACCGACAGTTGACCGTTCCGCCCACCGTTGTTGAACATAATCGTGTCCGGTGGTGGACAGCCGGCTGTACGGAGTACGCGGGCTGCTACAGGGACGACCAGCAGAAGAGGCTGTTGGACGGCGCCAGGATGGAGCTGCGGAGGACCCAGTCGCCCGCCAACTGTATTGAGTACTGCGCCAAGAGGTCCTACCTGTACGCCGGACTGGAGTTCAAGTAGGCGCCAATTGTACTGCAATTATAGTAATGTTGAACATTTCGAAATATGAGACAATAGTGCGTGCGATGGAAACAGATTGTCACCTCCAGGTTGTCTCCCTGCATCTAATTAGTCGACAGGTAAATATTGGTTTGGCTAATAAGTAATGGCCGTTTCTTGTTGGCACTCCATTTCAATGATCTTAAAATAAAAAAAAAAAAAATTAAGGTCAACAAAAAAATCTCATATACTATCTTATGGAGAAAAGAAACCTCTTTCGAATAACAATAAAACGATATGCCAAAACACTTTTTTATTCACGCGCTAATTCAAATTGAAAAAACGGCCGTTACTTATTAGCCAACCCAATATATCGATAGGTAAAAAAGGTCGAATGCGTCCATTCATCGAGAATTCCGTATTTCTGTAGTACGATGTATATATATATATATATATATATATATATATATATATATATATATATATCGAAATATCAGACAAAAAAATAACATTCAATAAATAGGCGATAGGTCGATAGGTTTGTATATAGATATGTCCATTTATCGATAATTCGATATTCGGTGCATCCTATATACCTATCGATCTATTTACCTATCGAGCTATTCAACTATCGACCTATTTACCTATCAACCTATTCAAATATCGATCTATTTACCTATCGACCTATTCAACAGATCATTGGACAGGCGTACTATACATATATATTGATCGATTGATTAATTGTCATATTTACCTATTTACCTATTGATACTTTTATGCACAGAATATCCAGTTATTGATTAATGGACATATCGATATATTAACCTATTGACCTATTTACCTATCGACCTATTCAACTATCGACCTATTTACCTATCGACCTATTCAACTATCGACCTATTTACCTATCGACCTATTCAACTATCGACCTATTCACCTATCGACCTATTCAACTATCGACCTATTCAACTATCGACCTATTCAACTATCGACCTATTCAACCTATCGACCTATTCAACTATCGACCTATTTACCTATCGACCTATTCAACTATCGACCTATTCAACTATCGACCTATTCAACTATCGACCTATTCAACTATCGACCTATTCAACTATCGACCTATTTACCTATAGACCTATTCAACAGGCCATTGGACATGGCGTACTATACGTATATATCGATCGATTGATTAATTGTCATATCGACCTATTTATTTACCTATTGATACATTTATGCACAGAATATCCAATTGTTGATTAATGGACATATCGATACATTAATCTATCGACCTATTTACAGAATGTTCTTATTTGTACTACAAAAATACGGAATTCTTGATCAATGGACGTAGTCGACCTCTTCACCTATCGATCTATTGATTAATGGTCATATCGACCTATTTACCTATTGATACATTTATGCACAGAATATCGAATTATTGATTAATGGACATATCGATATATTAACCTATCGACCTATTTACTGAATTTTATTCTCTTGTCTGATTATCCTGGACATGTATATATATATATTGTACTACAGAAATACGGAATTCTTGATCAATGGACGTAATCGGCCTATTTACCTATCGATCTATTGATTAATGGTCATATCGACCTATTTACCTACTGATACTTTCATGCACCCAGTATCGTATTATTGATATATATATATATATATATATATATATATATATATATATATATATATATATATATATATATACAGTACTGCAGAAATACGGAATTCTTCATCAATGGACCTAATCGACCTCTTTAGCTATCGATATATTTGCCTGTCGACCTATCACCCATTAGTGATATTATTTTCTCTTACCGTTTATCCTGATGGACTGATGTATATCGAAACATCGTATTACAGAAATATTGAACTGCTGATCAACGGACACACTGGGGATATTGACCCATCTTTCTGAATTTTGTTGATTCTCCGCCGCCGATCTATTTATTCGCCGGGAACCATTTATTTTCAGGATTGAATGTTTTTGCGGTAACAGACTGGACGGTGGGGCGCCGGCGGCCGAGACCGAGTGCTACTACAAGTGTCCAGGAAACAGGAACAGGATATGCGGAGGAGACGTCAGACTCAGCGTCTACCGGACCGGGATCACTGGGCCGTCGATACCTCCTGTCGAGGGTAACTGGGCCCGATATCGGGATTAATATACTAATCGCGGGGCAAAACCGGAATACAGACACGGAACTTTATTTTTACAGGAACAAAATAGGATACGGGAGAAAAACGATTTAGTCCGGACGATTCGGTCCTTTCTACATTTCATTATTATTACGCTACAGGCTACTCGAATTCCTTTACAATATCGATATAATAATCGGGAAAATTGACAATAAAACCCCTAGGGACTTAAGCTACAAACGACATTCACCCTTAGCACTAGCGAACGTGGGGGAAAGCTCCGGCAACTAAATAATTGCGGATTCATCGCCTACACATCGAACTATTAGTGGTACCCAAAAGTAATCGATATTTTGACTTTGGAATTAATTTCATTTTGCCAGAAAGAGAAACTTTAATTGTCAATCTACTATATATATTCGCCGATATTATCGATAACTCTCCGCCGCCACTTTTCCGGCAAATTTTCGATTCCCTCTCGAGGAACTCCTCAAGACCAAAATACATCTTATCGAATTGTCGATTACTTTTGGGTACCCTAATGTGTTCCTCGTATATGATAATTTCATTTAACGCTAGGTCTCCCTACGGACGACTTATCCAGCGTTTATTGTCGAGAAAATATCATCAATTCGTCATTGAACCTGAACACGGAATTGAATCCAGTTCCTTAAAAACGCGTGTACCTCGAAAGTACCATCTACGCTTATATACCTAATTATTATGACGGAGGCTACACTTGAATTGTTTTACAATATTGATACGATAATCGGGGATTATTGGCAAAAAAAAATCCCGAGGACTTTTTCGTAAAGGGCAAATAAAAAACGAACTAAATTTCGTGCGGGCGATTTTTCACTTGAAAATTTCGATGGCGATCGAATAAAGTCCACGATCGATACGCCGATATCTGAAAGATAGCTGTTGAAAATTATATTTGAAACGACTCATAAACTGCGCATACAGATCCGCAATAATTTAGTTTCCAGTGCGATAAAATCAAATTCGGGTTTCTGTTGTTAAGGCGATGCGGCGAAGGGCAAATACCTGGGCTGTTACGTCGACCCTTCGGCAGAGTCGAGGCTGATGAAGGGCCCTTCGAGGGAGTTCAAGGGGACGCTGACCAACGGGATATGCCGGCGGCACTGTTCCAACAGCGGGTACAGATACGCGGCCACGGAATTCGGGTAATTTTTTTTCAATTATAAGAAAGTTTATTTTCGACTTTATTTGCTCGATGAACGGAGCCACCGTCCCCTAGGGCTAGGGATGAGGCGGCAATGGAACTCGAGGAACTCGGGATTATCGAAAAATTGTTCGGAGACATACCCGGGGTAGCATTGAGGACTTTTACGTTATAGGTACAATTGCGGTTTCACTCGATAAAGACGCCATCCTCCAGTGATGGTACTTTTGACCCGTATCCGGCCTGCAGAAAGTCTCTAGGCCGGTGGCGTTTAAGGGGATAATGGATGGGTAGAAGAGGAAACTGGATGAACGAGTGGATTTGGATGTGGAGGAGAGAGGCGGGAGTGGAATTTGAGGAAGCGCGATTTTGCGACTTCATCGACTGTCGGGGGTATGTTGAGGTCGTTACGGATTGTTCGGTTAGAAACATACCCCAAGGGGGGGGAGCATTAAGGATGGTACTGGAAGGACTTCCGACTGGAATGTTTGGATGCGAGCGATGTCGGATTTCTTGGCGTTATCCCCGAGCATAGTTCTATTCCGTATGTCCGTGTCGGTTTCAGTACAGCTTTATATACTGTCAGTTTGTCGTCTATTGTCAGTTTCGATGTCCTTTTCCGAAAAGAGGTCTCAACAGTCCAAATTGACGATTTAGATCCGCTGTCGGGTGGACGTTAGCAGATTTAGAGCTATTTCACTTTCACCCTCCGTCGTTATCACCGGGACTGGATGTCGGAAATGTGCTACTGGAGATTGGCGGTTGTAGTTGAGGGATTTCGGTCGGAGGATATGTGGGACTGTAGAAGGATATGTACTGGTATATCTGAGGTATATATTGTGTGTACAGGAGTGGACCCAGGACACTACCTTGAGGGACGGACAGCAGTCGGCCTTCCTCAACCCTGAAGAACCTGTCCTCAAGGCAGGATTTGAGGATGAGTTGTAGAAACAATAATTTGGGGGGGTTTGTTAAGACGGTTTTGTCTTAAACTTTCGATTGGAATCTCTGGATATTGTGTACGCCCATTGAGAAGACCTCTTGTTTTGTCCTTTTCGCAGTACCCAGTGTTTCTGCTCCAACGAGAGGCCGTCGTTCAAGAGCCAGACGGAGGACGAGGACTGCAACAGCCGATGCAGCGGGGACGTGCGGGAGACGTGCGGCGGAAACCTGAGACTCAGCCTCTACGACACTTCCCAGCAGAGTTCCGTCACGGACAGACGTGGGTTCGATTATCTTGGAATGTCTTAAGACTGCGGTCTTAAATCACTCGGCCTCGTTTGGCCCTTAGAATACCTTTTTGTGGTCTGCGAGCGGTTGGAATGCCGTAGAGATTACGTGCGTTTCCTCTCTCGCCGGTTTGGTCTTTCGCCATCTTCAGTAGCGCGGTATTATTAGTCACTTTCGCCACTCTGGATCGGTTTTTCGGGCGTCCTCACCGCCCACTGTCACTGTGACACGGTGAGAAACATCCATAAAGTGACTGACACCGCTACTGAAGACGGCGAGCGGCCGAAACCGATCGGGCGAAAGACAGAAACACACGGAATCTACGGTATTCCAACCCTCGCAGACCACAGAACATGTATCTCAAACTATTCTCAATTAATTTTATTGTCTAGCAGTCGAGGAGAATCCTATGTCCTCCCAGTACGAGGGATGTTTCCCTTCTGGGGACGACGTTGAGGCGCCTTCTTCAGTGAATTCCGATTCGCTGAGCGTTGAATATTGCATCGGTCTGTGCTACAGGAGAGGATTCAGATTCGCCAAAATATATTCGGCGTGAGTGAAAAATATTTCTACAAATCCGATTGTAGTTTAGAATACCTGTTTTGTGTTTTGCCAGCAGTTGGAATACCGTAGATTTCATGAGTTTCTCGCCGGTTCGGGCTTTGCCAGACCGGTTTCGGCCGCTCGCCATCTTCAGTAGCGGTTTCAGACACTTTTTTCGGGCTCACTGCACTGTGTCACTGTCACTTCTATACTGTCAACAGTGAAAACATCCAAAGTGCCCGAAAGCGACTAACACCGCTGCTGAAGATGGCGGGCGGCCGAAACCCGTCTAGTAGTAAAAGGCCAGACCGGCGAGAGAGGAGACGGAAACACACGAAATCTACGGTGAACTGAGGTCGTTTTTGGGCAGCATATAGTTGTCTGTTCGTCATCTGTAGGGACAAGTGCCGATGCGACGAAGTGCTGGAGAAAGTGCCCTACGTGGCGGACACGAAGTGCGATACGCCCTGTCAGGGCGACCGGTCCCAGAAGTGCGGAGGCCAAGGGTTCAAATCGGTATACAGCACCGGTATACCAGGTATAATAAATAATTTTCTTTATTTCCACATACGAGACCTGTTCAACAAGTATCGCGAATTTCGGGTTTTTCAAAATTATTCATTTATTTACGAATATCTATGTTGTCCCCTTCAACGTAATCCCCCACCAGGTATTATACACTTGTGGCGACGTTTTTTCCAATCCTCGAAGCATTTCGAAAATTCATTTTTCGACACAAAACTCAAAATTTGACACAGATTCTCTGATCCATTTTTCGGAATGGGTGAAAATCGAAGACGAACCAAAAAAACGTGCAAGAAAAGCGGCTTTAAAAGATTAACCGAACATTAACGACGGCCGAAATTGTCGGTATAAGTGAGAGATACACGTGTATGAACACGAGGCTACTTATACTTATTTCGCGGAAATCTAAAATTCGCGATACTTTTTGAACAGACCTCGTGTATTGAAAATATCGACACAAATTCGGTGGCGGATGGCGGAATACGGTCCGAAGCCCTCGATGGCCTTCCGTGGACCGACAGTGACAATGTCTTCTATGTATTGAGTAGAAATTTATTGTTTTCAGACAAAAGGGCGATTCCCAAGAGGACTCTGTTGGGCTGTTATCCGGACAGCAAACAGAGGCTGCTCAACGGGCCTTCGTTCAGCGGCGACAAGTCTTTGACGCAGGAGAAATGCGTCAAATACTGTTTCGACAGGGCCTACCTTCTGGCCGGACTGCAGTTCGGGTAAGGGCAATAATTATTGGCTCGGAATACCTGTTCTGTGGTCTCCGACGGGTTGGAATACCGTAGATTTCGTGCTTTTCTGTCTTTCGCCAGACCGGTTTCGGCCGCTCGCCGTCTTCAGTAGCGCTGTGTTAGAGTCACTCTCGGCACTTTCGCAAGTTTTCGGGCATCATGTGTCACTTGTACTGCGGCAAGAAAACTTCCAAAGTGCCAAAAGTGACACTGAGATGGCGAGCGGCCGAAACCTGTCTGGCAAAAGACCAAACCGGCGAGAGAGGAGACAGGAACACACGAAAATTCGTCGTTATTATAATATTCTAGTTCAATTACTACTAATATCCCACCCGCTTAGGCTTCGGAGCTTTGTCCGCTGCGTTCTAGGCTATTTGCCGACAGGATTTCTACTGAAGACGGCGAGAAACCGGAGTCGGTAAACGGGACTTTTATATTCGGACCTATAAAAATGTCCAAGTTTAACGTAATGGAGTTCACGTTTTGTCCACTGCGTTGCCAACAGTTCGACGACAGGCGTGCTACTGAAGACGGCGAGAAACCGGAGGGTGGGAAACTCCGGGAAGGGGTTGGAATACCGTAGATTCCGTCTGTTTCTGTCTCCTCTCTCTCTCTCGCCGGTTCGGTCTTTCGCCAGACCGGGGTTTCGGCCGCTCGCCATCTTCAGTAGCGCTGCGTCAGTCACTTTGGAGATGTTTTTCGGGCATCCTCACAGCACTGTGTCACTTGTACAGTGTAACGTGACGGAGTTCACGTCTTGTCCACTGCGTTGTCTAACAGTTCGACGACAGGCGTGCTACTGAAGATGGCGAGAAACCGGAGTTGGGAAAGTTGGGGGTTTAATTTTTATATTTGGAGTAAGTAATAATGTTCTCTCGCGTCGAGTACAACGCCGGCTGTTTAACGCCGCGGCGACTAGTGCCACTGAAGGTGGCGAGAAGACGAAGTCAGTGAGGACGAAACCAAGGAAATCAAGGATATTGTTTGTGTTTCTCTGTTCCAGGGAAGAATGCTATTGCGGCGACGACGTTTCCGGGAAGGGTAAGGCGGCGGACACGGAGTGCCAGGTGGGCTGCCAGGGCGACAGGACGCAGAAGTGCGGAGGCTCCTGGAGGATGAGCGTATTCGACACCGGACTTGCAGGTATAGGCGGAGACATGGAACAAATATGAAAACAGAAATTTATTTTTCATTTTTTTCATTAGTAGATATGTATATAATTTGGGGGCGACAAAGGGAAAAAGGTCCCTTAATAGGCCGGGTTCATAAAAACTGTGCATTTAGTGTAGAATACCTGAATTATCAATTATAATTCAGAATACCTGTGTTGTTGTCTGCGAGGGGTTGGTCTTTTGCCAGGCCGGTTTCGGCCGCTCGCCATCTTCAGTAGCGGTGTTGGTCGCTGTTAGGCACTTTGGATGCCCAAAAAACATCCAAAGTCCCTAAAACCGCTAGTTTCTATCTCCTCTCGCCGGTCTTGCCTCTAGACCGGTTTCGGCCGCTCGCCGTCTTCGATAGCGGTGTTAGTCGCTGTTAGGCACTTTGGATGCCCAAAAAACATCCAAAGTCCCTAAAACCGCTAGTTTCTATCTCCTCTCGCCGGTCTGGCTCTCTAGGACTGGTTTCGGCCGCTCGCCGTCTTCGATAGCGGTGTTAGTCGCTGTTAGGCACTTTGGATGCCCAAAAAACATCCAAAGTCCCTAAAACCGCTAGTTTCTATCTCCTCTCGCCGGTCTGGCCTCTAGACCGGTTTCGGCTGCTCGCCGTCTCTTTGGGCATCCTTTTGGGTACTCGTGCTTTAATTTTTGATTCGAGTTTTTTTTTCTTGATTTAACACTATTTTTTTTTATTGTGAAAACAGACCACTTTAGTCGTAAGTTGTTAAGACCCGGCGGATCTGGTTTGTCCACTGTACAAGTGACACAGTGCTGTGAGGATGCCCGAAAAACATCTCCAAAGTGGCTGACGCAGCGCTACTGAAGATGGCGAGCGGCCGAAACCGGTCTGGCGAAAGACCGAACCGGCGAGAGGGAGAGAGAGGAGACAGAAACAGACGGAATCTACGGTATTCCAACCCCTTCCCGGAGTTTCCCACCCTCCGGTTTCTCGCCGTCTTCAGTAGCACGCCTGTCGTCGAACTGTTGGCAACGCAGTGGACACAAGCCGTGAACTCCATTACGTTACACTCGGACATTTTTATAGGTTCAAATATAAAATTAAGTCCCGTTTACCGACTCCGGTTTCTCGCCGTCTTCAGTAGAAATCCTGTCGGCAAATAGCCTAGAACGCAGTGGACAAAGCTCCGAAGCCTAAGCGGGTGGGATATTACTAGTAATTGAACTGGAATATTATAATAACGACGAATTTTCGTGTGTTCCCGTCTCCTCTCTCGCCGGTTTGGTCTTTTGCTAGACCGGTTTCGGCCGCTCGCCACCTCAGCGTTTCGGCACTTGAGGATGAGGACTTTTGCCACACCGCAACTGACAACACAGTGACAGTGCAGTCGGGATGACCGAAAAACCGTTCCGAAGTGCCGAAAGTGACTCTAACGCAGGGCTACTGAAGACGGCGAAAGACCGAAACGGGCGGAATCTACGCTATTCCAACCCGTCGCAGATCACAAAACATGCCCAGTATTCCGCATTTTGAACCACTTTGTACCAGTCCGGCTCTGTACGAGGATCATCCTCCAAGGACACTGGAGGAGTTCCTCCTTGAGTGACTCCTCCTTCGAGGAGTTGGCCAGTGATAATTCTTTTCGGAATACAAGAAAAGAAACCTGTTTTTTTTCTGTTAAATTGCCCGAAAGAGTACAGAAAATCAGCGGATAATGCCTGTTCACCGTCCATTACTCTGATCGACGGGGAACGTGTCTGTCGCGGCCAGGTACTATTCGAGGACGACTTCGGTTCTGGTCCGATCAACAAGAAGAAGTGGCACCACTCCGTCTACATGCCGATGGCCCCGGTCAGTACAACAGAACGAATTTACAACATTTTACAATTACAACAGTAGCATATAAAAGGGTGTTAGAAGAAAAACCGTTTGACGGCCGACGGTTCAGGGTCAGTAGAAATAGGGAGTCGTCGCTATCGGGGGTGAAAATGTTTCGCTAAAAATGATTTCGTTCGAAAAATCCGCATCCACTTGTTCACAAACACCCTCAGGTAGAGGACTTTCATCATTTTTCGAAATATTGTTCAACGACGAAAACGCGTTGTTCTATCGTGTAACGCCACCCCATTTCTAACTGACCCTAAACTATCGGCTATCAAATGGGGTTTTTTTTTTTCAATAGGGTTGCCGACTTTACTGCAAGAATTGTGGCAAATTCAAATTGTTTTAAATGAGCTTAAACTTTGGGGAACCACGAATAGTGGACGAGAACAGAATAGAATGACAGAGCTTCAATTGCCCCACAAGTCGAGTTTTTAATTCGAATTATAGCGGCAATTAACGGACCTCATCGATGTTTATTCAGCAACCGTAGTACGCTAATATATACGAGGTCTGTTCAAAATGTATCGCGAATTTTCGCTTCATTTATTTATGAATATCATCCATTTTTGCCCCAACTAAGTAATCCCCGCCGGACACTTGCGCGATCGTTTTTTCCCAATCCGAAGCATTTCGAAAATTAATTTTCTGCGATCTCGTTAAGCTCCCAGCGTCTTCGATGCCGTACAACGAATTACTTCGAAGATAATTACGTACTTATTGCTTTAAGTATTACCTAGAGTAATAGCGATAATGGGACATAACATCAGCTGAGGGTATATATATATATATATATATATATATATATATATATATATATATATATATATATATAAAATCCAGGAACGGCTGCAGGATCAACTCCTGGCAAGTTTTCGCCCACAGCATTACGCGATACTACGGAAATTTGTAGTATAATACAATTTGATTTGTTAATTACCCCCTTTCATTTCAGGATTACCCCTTCGTAATTTACCAACAGGAGAGTTCGAACGTCTACGTCGACGGCGGAAACCTCGTCATAAAACCATCCGTGATGGACGACGAAAAGGTGAAGGACGGCAAGATAGATCTGAGGAAGTAAGTGCTCTCCAATAATACATTCAAGTCTGTAGACGATTGCGGCATATTTCGGGGGTTCCTAAAAAAACATCTTTTCGGTACTCATGTCGGACAACGTTTCGGAACCGTTACCGGTTCCATAGCCGAAACAACGTTTGTTTTTCAACAATGCACGGAGCGAATTAACAATGGCGTATATTTGGGATACCCGAATGTAATCGACATTTTGACTTCGGAATTCATTTTATTTTGCCAAAAAAGAAACTTTAATTATTAATCTACTATATATATTCACCGATATTATCGACAACTCTCCGCCGCCACTTTTACGGCAAATTTCGATTCCCCTCTTGAGGAACTCCTCAAGACCAAAATACGTCTTATCAAATTAATTGATTACTTTTGTGTACACCTAATACATCGATTGATGTCTCTTTCGGTAGATCTTCAGAAGAAATTAGTTCGTTTCTTATTTCAGTTACAGCAGACCAATATAGTGTCTGTTATATTGAATCGGAAGATAATAAGCGTTCTGACATTTAAATTGTTTAAAATCAGATATTTTATTCGATTATTTTAAATTATTTTTCAAATTCTCTAATTTGGGTTCGCAATTTTCTCCATTTGTTTTTCATCAATCGCGGTTGTAAGTTATATTTTCGCGGTTCTTGTGCGTCCGCTCAATTCTAATATCGAGGAACCTTCAATTTTTAGCCAGTGAGAAGTTCATGTACTCACTCGAGCCATGAACTTCCACTTTTTTATACTTCATTTCGTTTTTTCTTTTTCACGAGAGACCTTCGGGGAAAAACTGTCAGACGAATACGCCCAATCCAGGGATTTTTATTCCAACAATCCCTGATCCAGGAAAAACAACTTTCATCCGATCTTTCATCGGAGGATTAATTTTGGTTCGCAATTTTTCCATTTAATATTACTTCGCAGCAATCAATGCTTCCTGTTACTCCTCACGCTTGTCCATTTGGTTTATTTCTGTAATTGGAGGAATAATTGGACCTGAATTCTCCTTTAATTGTTCCATTCACCGGAAAACTCTCGTATATCGACATCGATCGAGAATTCCCCATCGGAAGTATTCGCGAAAATTCGAGCCCGATTCCGAAAGATCCTGCGGGAAGAAGGACGACCTCGAAGAGCGGGAACGCGCCAATCCTTACCCTGTCTTAGCTTAAGGAGGAATTTCCATCATAAATTTTGTTGTCTCCTATTCTTGGATGAAAATCAATATTTTAATTACCGCATTAAATTGAATTAAAATAAATTCTGTAATAAGACAAATCTGCGCGTAGAAACCGTTGTACACGGAATGACTAACTTCCGGTACGGTCCAATACTGTGTGAGGAATCCTCGATCTGCAGGAGTTGATGAAGAAGGAAAGGGCAAAAACTCTTCTGTCATTTCTACACTGGACACTCTTGTCTAGTACTTAAATAAAAAAAAATAAATTAAAGTAGTATTTATGTGTACACTTAGATTGGAATACCTGTTTTGTGGTCTGCGAGTGTTTGGAATATACCGTCGGTTTCGTGTCTTTCTCTGTCTCCTCTCGCCGTCTTCAGTAGCGGTGTTAGTCGCCGCGGTAACAGTAGTGACAGTGGCAGTGACAGTGGGCGGTGAGGATGCTCGAAAAACATCCAAAGTGCCAAAAGTGACTGAAGCACAGCGCTACTGAAGATGGCGAACGGCCGATACCGGGGTCCGGCGAAAGACCGAACCGGCGAGAGAGGAACCCCCTCGGTTCATGGGACGATTGAAACGCGAGTATTCCCCGCCGGAAGTATTCGCATATTCTGGAAATGGGGAAAATTCGAGCCCGATTCCCGAAAGATCCTGCGGGAAGAAGGACGGATCTCGACGGGCGGGAACGCCTTATTCCTTACCCTGTCTTATTTCAAGGCGAAATTTCCAGCCCAGCGCTACTATTCCTAGATGAAAATCAATATTTTAATTACCGTATTCAAATTAATTCCAACAATACCGTAGATTTCGTATGTTTCCGTCTCCTCTCTCGCCGGTCTGGTCTTTCGCCAGACCGGTTTCGGCCCATCTTCAGTAGCGGCGCTTTCGGCACTTTGGATGGCCGATAAACCGTCAACAGTGTCAACGGCGATCGGTCGAAACCGGTCTGGCGAAATTGGACAAACCATTCAAATATGTTAAAAACTGATTTCCGTCAATAATTGATTTGATATTCAATCCACAGATGTACGGGCTATTTGAACAGCGAGGAGTGCGTCAGACAGGCTGTCAGCTTCAGCATTCTGCCTCCTGTCGAATCGGCGATGATAACCACCAGGGAGACGTTCTCGTTCAAGTACGGAAGGGTGGAAATAAGGGCCAAACTGCCCTCCGGCGATTGGCTCGTTCCGGGTAGGTGGACGTAATTATCAACATACTTATACGTATAAGGGTAGTGGAGAAGGGTTGTGGGGTTCGGCCACGAAGCCGAAAAATTACGACACAATTCAATAGTTTACAGTCGAATTTTTATTTTTTCATCGATCGAATATTGCAATTTATATTTTCCCTTTGAGACCGTTTTATTAATTCCAATATCGAGGAAACTTCAATTTCAGGCCAGCGTTTGAGTCCATTTACTCAGTCGAGCATGAACTTCCATTTTTATACTTCATGGGGAAATATCTAGCCGGAAGTTCGAGAGACCTTCGGGAAAAAAACTTTAACCGAATAGGCCCGATCCAAGGATTTTTATTACGACAATCCTTGATCCAAGGATCAAACAACTTTCAGCCAATATTTCATCCGTGGAAACCAATCGAAAACTGTTCTCACTCGCCGATTTATTTCGCTACGACTCATCTTCACAACTGCTTATTAATGTCTATTAGAGTATTTCCGGACAATAAACTATTGAATCCAAAATACAGAAACTGAAACCGGGATCAGCAGAAAAGACAAAGAGTAAAATAGCCGCTGATGAAAATTATTAATGAAATTCGATGAATTCTATTGAAATTAACGAATAATTGATGAAAATTAACCGGACAATGAACCATAAACTCCAGAACACAGAAACCGAAACCGGGATCAACACAAAAGACAAAGAGTAAAATAGCCGCTAATGAAAATTATTAATGAAATTCGATGAATTATATTGAAATCAACGAATAATTGATGAAAATTAACCGGACAATGAACCATAAACTCCAGAACACAGAAACCGAAACCGGGTTCAACACAAAAGACAAACAGTAAAATAGCCGCTAATGAAAATTATTAATGAAATTCGATGAATTATATTGAAATTAACGAATAATTGATGAAAATTAACCGGACAATGAACCATAAACTGCAGAACACAGAAACCGAAACCGGGATCAACACAAAAGACAAAGAGTAAAATAGCCGCTAATGAAAATTATTAATGAAATTCGATGAATTATATTGAAATCAACGAATAATTGATGAAAATTAACCGGACAATGAACCATAAACTCCAGAACACAGAAACCGAAACCGGGATCAACACAAAAGACAAAGAGTAAAATAGCCGCTAATGAAAATTATTAATGAAAAATTGACGAATTATGTTGAAATTCAACGAATAATTGATGAAAATTAACCGGACAATGAACCATAAACTGCAGAACACAGAAACCGAAACCGGATCAATGAATTATATTGAAATCAATGAATAATTGATGAAAATTAACCGGACAATGAACCATAAACTCCAGAACACAGAAACCGAAACCGGGATCAGAACAAAAGACAAAGCGTAAAATAGCCACTAATGAAAATGATTAATGAAATTCGATGAATTATATTGAAATCAATGAATAATTGATGAAAATTAACCGGACAATGAACCATAAACTCCAGAACACAGAAACCGAAACCGGGATCAACACAAAAGACAAAGAGTAAAATAGCCTCTAATGAAAATTATTATTGAAATTCAATGAATAATTGATGAAAATTCATTAATGAATGTGTCCTACATCCGTTTGTACTTTGACCTCGCCCCGTACAAAATAAAAACTGTACGGACTGACTCTCCCAAAATACCCAGGGGGGAAACCCAGCCGGTTCGAATGGAGCAAAGTTACACGAAACCGGGAACAAAGTTGTTTCTGCGGATTCCCGAATGAATGTATTATCGAGGAGGAGCTAATAAACTCAGTTCAGAATTCGTTCAGACGGCCGGCACTGTCTTCCCCGTTGGCGATTTAAAGTGAAAAATTATAAGGATCGGTGGACGGATCGCTCCGTTCCAAGAACCGGGGAAATAGATATTTAATTGGAGAAGGGAATTCCGAATTAGTCGGCGATCGGCTCCGCAGTTTGCGGTCGAAAACGAGGCAGAATTTCCTTCGTTGTTGGGGAAAATTGAGAAAAAAAACAACCAGTTTTCAGGATCGTTTTGAACGGTTGCGCCCGTTGAGAATTTCATCCCGGCGATGGATCCGGGATATTTTTGTAATTTTGTCTACGAAAAACGGGCCTATAAAAGAAAACCGCCTGATGTTATGAGTTAGAAGGTGCTGGAAAAAGTTCATGTTTCAAGTTCAAGTCCGGCGTTCGAAAACCTCGCTAGAAATAACCGATTCGAGGCAAAACGATCTACAAATAGCGACAACTGAATGGGACGTAGATCACTAAAAAAATGGAGAAATTATAGACCTTTAAGGCCGTATTGACTACGGAAGATTGAAGATTAACCCATTGAGCACAAATATTATTTTTTTTCCCGAAAATTTTGTTAAAAATTTACTTATTACGATGCATTATTATCGAATAGTAGCTCCAGACATGTTTTTAAAAACCGGTTTTTCAAATATTTTGTTTTTCAAATCGAGTCCCCCCATATTGGGGGGGATTAGGGCACTACAGTGTATAGTTGAACCGACGCACGAGACCGATCATCTTCTATTTCGAATAATAATCACAATTACGAGTATTTTAACACGATGTAGTATTTACAATGTGAAATTACTGAAAGTAACAAAAAAAAATCATGTCATATCAGAAAAAATTAACTGATCCCCCCCTTTGGGGCCTACGGTACTTAATGGGTTAAAATCTACAATAGACAGGACAAACTGGACTAACCCTAAGAGTTTTCTCACAACGCATACAGAATGTATATTCGTCTAATATCCGAGAATATGTTCAAAACTAACTGACGTACATCATAACTGCTTTAATGATACCCAACCGTATACACGAAATAGTGTGAAGATTAGATCTACGATCGGACCAACGGCGGGGGGGACGGTCAGTTTGTGCCGCTTCGCCGTCTTCAGTAGCAGCAGCACTTTACTATCGTGAATTTACTATCCTGTTGCAGCTGTGTGGCTGGAGGCGAAGAGCAGCTCCTACGGCCCCCACTACAGGAGCGGCAGGCTGGTGATGGCCTCGGCCAGGGGCAACAGGGTGCTGAGGTGCGGTGCGGAGGGGGTGGGGGTGGGGGTGGAGTTGGGTGCCGGCGTGTTGGGTGCTGGCGCCCTACTCGCCGACGACCGCGACCAGCCCCACAGGGTGATGCGGTTCTGGCGCGACGCCCGCGGCTGGTACACACAATTTCACAACTACACGCTTCTCTGGACCCCAGGTAAAGTTCATTATTTCATTTTTTTATTAACAAGATCTTTGAAGGGTTTTTGAGGGGGTTTTAAAGGGGTTTTAAAGGGTTTTAAAGGGTTTTAAGGGTTTTAAGGGTTTTAAGGGTTTTAAGGGTTTTAAGGGTTTTAAGGGTTTTAAGGGTTTTAAGGGTTTTAAGGGTTTTAAGGGTTTTAAGGGTTTTTAAGGGTTTTAAGGGTTTTAAGGGTTTTAAGGTTTTTAAGGGTTTTAAGGGTTTTGAAGGGTTTTAAGGGTTTTTAAGGGTTTTGAAGGGTTTTGAAGGGTTCTTGAAGGGTTTTTAAAGGATTCTTGAAGGATTCTTGAAGGGGATTCTTGAAGGGGATTCTTGAAGGGGATTCTTGAAGGGGATTCTTGAAGGGGATTCTTGAAGGATTCTTGAAGGGGATTCTTGAAGGATTCTTGAAGGGTTTTTTGAAGGATTTTTGAAGGGCTTTTGAAGGGTTTTTGAATGGTTTTTGAAGGGTTCTTGAAGGGTTCTTGAAGGATTCTTGAAGGATTCTTGAAGGATTCTTGAAGGATTCTTGAAGGATTCTTGAAGGATTCTTGAAGGATTCTTGAAGGATTCTTGAAGGATTCTTGAAGGATTCTTGAAGGATTCTTGAAGGATTCTTGAAGGATTCTTGAAGGATTCTTGAAGGATTCTTGAAGGATTCTTGAAGGATTCTTGAAGGATTCTTGAAGGATTCTTGAAGGATTCTTGAAGGATTCTTGAAGGATTCTTGAAGGATTCTTGAAGGATTCTTGAAGGATTCTTGAAGGATTCTTGAAGGATTCTTGAAGGATTCTTAAAGGTTTTTTGAAGGGTTTTTTGAAGGTTTTTTTGAAGGGTTTAAGGCTGTCTAATACGGGATTTTTTATCATTTATTGTTCAATCAATCAAATGACAGTTATAAGTATAATTTCGGACACAGTATATTTTGTGTGTTTCTGTCTCCTCTCGCCGGTTCGGTGTTTTGCCAGACCGGGGTTTCGGCCGCTCGCCATCTTCAGTAGCTGTGTCAGTCATTAGCGAAAGACCAAAACAGACGAAATCCGCGGTATCCCAAGTATCTTATATCTACCGTTTCTCCCTGTAATGAAACCGCCCAATTGTGGCTACTGAAGATCTCTGGGGCCAGCGGCGTTCAAGGGAGAGAACAATGCGTTTTAATGCGTATTTATTTTTCAGACAACATCTCCTTCTCCGTGGACGGACAGGAAAAAACCCTTTTGGCGGCGGGACAAAAACTCAGCGATATATTGGACAGGTCGAAATCCGCACCGCCCTCTTGGGCATCTTCAACTACACCCGTAGCTCCATTCGACGACGATGTAATCACCGCTACTATATTTGATTTAATTACACTAAAGTATCAACTATAAATAGACCCGTTTCTCGCTTCCGACTTCTCGCCGTCTTCAGTAGCACGCCCGTCGGCAAACAGCCTACAACGCAGTGGACAAAGCTCTGAACCCTTAGCGGGTGGGATATCAGTTCCGAATTGGCATAATATCGCCCAATTTCGAAAGAATTGAACCAGAATATTAATAATAACAACAAATCCAACCGGTCTATTGATAGACGGGTTTCGGCCGCTCGCCATCTTTTTGGCACTTTTCCGCGATGTTTTCCGCCACAGTACAGTGACAGTGGGCAGTGGGGATGCCGTTAAAAGTGGCAGAAGTGACTGGCACGGCGCTACTGAAGACGGCGAGCGGCCGAAATCCCCGGTCCGGCCCGGGAAAGACCCGAGAGACTGGGTGTATATTGACTATAATTTCTCTATTCCAGTTTTACATATCGTTGGGAGTTTACGCCGGAGGCATGACCGACTTTCCGGACGACTGTACTAGCGGAAATTACACGAAACCGTGGCGTAATTTCGCCGTTAAGGTAATAACAATATATTTATATACTATTATAAGTCTTCGCTTGAAAATTAAATCCTCTTACCAAAACTGCAGTTTAAATCACCATTTCTTTAAAGTTTCTACTCTGGTTTCACTTCGATACTGTTTCGCGCTTCGTCGCTGACGTTAATGTTGATAATAGCGCGGTTTTCTATTATGCGTCGTACAATATATATATTATCGGTGGTACAAATCTGTACAGAATGTATAGAAAAATGATATATTACGTGCGGAAACAATGAACTAATTGCCTCCACTATGACTAACCGGTCTTTGTGCTGACGGGAAGCCTTTTGCGGCCCGCAGATAACGCTTATCACCGCGCTGTTTCACAATGTTCTTCTAAACGCCGTCTGTTTGTTCCGAATTCTTTTGAAATTCTACGTTTTTTTTTTTTTTTTAAGGCGATGGGGAATTTCTGGCGGGCCAAAAACGCGTGGTTCAATTCCTGGGACGTTGAGTCAACGCTGAAAGTCGACTACGTCAAGGTGACGGCCCTATAGAGGGAGTAATTGAAAGTGCAAATACCTCCAATAAATAAGATCCAGAGGTGTGAATAAAATGTGATACTATAGATATTATAGTCTGTATTTCGATATTCTATATATCGTGCTCGTCCCTAGCCCTGAAGTTTTTTTTTTTGCAACAATTCTACCGGCTGTGAGGAGAAACCTCGGTTGCGCAGTGGAGAAAAACACGTCTGTTTCTCTGTCTCCGCACTGAAGACGGCGAGCGGCCGAAACCGGTCTGGCAAAATTCGGCGAAACCTCGCGGACCGCAAAACAGGTATTCTAGGTTTAACAGTTTTGACAATAACAAACAATAAAGTGATCGGAAAACAGTTCAATATACCTGTTTCTGTGGTCCGCGAGGGTTGTTGGAATACCGTGGGTTCGCGATGTTTCTGTCTCCTCTCGGTTTCGGCCGCTCGCCATCTTCAGTAGCGCTGTGCGTACTGACAGTACGTGTGAAAGTGACAGTGGGCGGCGGGTACGCCCGAAAGACATCCCAAAGTGCTGGCAGTGACTGACACAGCGACTACTGAAGACGGCGAACGGCCGAAACCCCCCCGGTCTAGCGAAAGACCGGACAGCGGCGAGAGGAGGAGACGAGAGAACATCACGAACCGACGAAGTATGATCGGAAAACTTTATAGTTTCGAATAAGCAGACTGAACTAAGCATGACTTAGTTGCCAGAGCAATTGATATCGGCGATTACAATTTTTCGGAAACGTTTCTCGAAAAACGTTAACAGTTTTCAACCGGACATTTGAAGTTATAAATGACGATGTTGAAGTGTATTATTATAGCCTTTCTTCGAGACAGTAGGTCTCCAACTTCGCTCCTTCAACCACACAGATCTTATAGATCCGTTTAGTGTCCGAGACTTTGCCTTACAAAAATACAAAAAATTCCACCTCCTAATCCACTAGTCCAAACCCACAAAAAAAAAAAACCGTGATAAATAAATAACAAAAAAGGGGAAAAACCAGTGGGTTTCTCCTCCGTCAGTTAGTGATTGTATCAATGTCGGTTGTCGGCTTCTTTAAAAGCTTTTTTACAATATACGAGATACAAACAATTTTTATTTCTTTAAATACAAATATTACATCGATAAAACGATATACGAATGGTGATTCGTACAGGCATTACGGCCTATTGGCCTTTCTACGTATATATACTTAAATATTATAGTACATTGTATGCGAGTTTTTTTTTTGCATTATTGGATTAATTTACAATAAAAAGCTTAGTTTAGGGTTAGTCGTTATTCTGTCTTGTATTTCGTCCAGTTTAGGCGTCTGGGCCGAGTCGTCTATATGTTCCGTACCCGTTATTGGGGGTATGTCGAGGGCATTGTTTTGGGCTATTTGAATTCGAAGCTTCTTTTGAAGTATGCCGCTCGTAAAAGGACAATAAACTGGGGGGGGGGGGCGAACGTCTCGCCCCGAGGATTTTTCACGGGGTTTTTCAGAATTCAATACGGTCCGAATAATTGTCCAGGGGAAAACTGACTATTAATGAGGGTCAGTATAGCGGGAAGTGGACGGGACATCGGTTGACCCCCAGACCACCCCGATCAACCGGGTTCCTGCGGGATCCCGGGCTACAGGAGTTCGTGACGACGAATGGCGGGGAAATTTCGTTCGGCCGGGGAATTACGCCGGTAATATCTTGGGATAAAAAGGGGGGGGGCGCCGCCAGATAGCGCCGTAACGCCCTTCTCCCCCCCCCCCTTCCGGCGCGCCAAGAACCGGTCGGTTTCAAGAAAACTTCAGTCGCTGACCGATCCACCAACGGCCAGGATGTCGCCCCACGCTACAGCTCTACTTCTTGCGGCCGCCACATTAGCTATTCTACGAGGTAAATATACGACTGTATCTATATCCGAACATGTATTTAAATTGTGTACGGAGGCTCCTGGGGAGTGGGGCAGTCCTCCTCCTCCTCCTCCTCCTTCTCCTCCTCCCCTCCTCGAGAGGGAGAGGTCGAGGACGACCGGTCGGTCACGTTCTCCGCGGGAATCCCTCGGCGGGGTTCTCCTACCGCAGGTTTTCCCGGCTCTATTTATAAACTTTCGCGGTCTTTAGACCGGCTGACGTTTGAAAAAAAAAATTTCCCGCAACGTCGGAGAACGAGGGTCGGACGCGTCCGGGACGAATTGTCGAGGTTCGTCCGATATGCGGTTCGGGCGATTAAGGGATGATCTGGGAACGGGGCGTAAGGGCGTGAATGAAATTTGTGTGAAACTCACGAAATTCTGGTACGACTTTTCTCCGCCGCCAACGAAACCACAGAAAGTCCTATCGCGTATACCTTCGTCCGATCGACGACTATTCTCACCTATCGGGGGGGGGGGAAAATAAGAAATTCTATTCAATCAGATAATGGTTCTTCGAATATGAACAGGGGCGTCGTAAAAACTGAACGAATTTTATTCGTCCACATACTCCTTATATACAACGGGAAAGCCCGGATGACTTGAAACTGTACACTGTAAACTCGGAGAAATTACACGGTTTTTTTCGCTGTAAATAAGCGCAGAATTAAGTCGACTTTTGTAGGCTCTCTCGGGACGATTTCGCGTGCGCAAAGTGCACGCAATGCTGCAATCTTGGCCGTAATAGGGAAAAAAACTGCAGTTTACTATAACTCAAAGTGCTATTACTGCTATTAGTATCACTATTGACGATACTGTCGGAGCACTATAAAAGCGTTGGGTCGGGAAGCCGTCTTCAGCCGAACAGAGCGGGGGGGGGGCGGCGAACGGCCCAGTGATAATTTGCAAATTCGCGAGTGATTAAACGCCGTGGCGGCAGCTCGACGTCTGTAATATTAAAAAAAACCAAAAAAAAAAAACCATTACTCCTGGAATCCAGTTCTTGGGGCCTTCAGTGCATCGACCTCTCCGGGTCGTTCCGCAGCGAGTTCTTCTTCAGGACGGGAAGAGTCTCCGAGGTGCCGACAAAAAGGATCTTGGCCCGAATTTCTCTTTAATTGCGAAACCGAAAAGTCCGTACCGAATTTCGCCTTGAATTCTTAAAAGTGACAAGCGGTCATTCGCCAGACCGGTTTCGGCCGCTCGCCGTCTTCAGTAGCGGCGTTGGAGTCACTGTTCAGTAGCCATTTTGTATGTTTTCGCGCTCATCCTCGCTGCCCACTGTCACTGCAAGTGATAAATTAACAGAAATTGGGCGAAATTAAGCGGCGGAAAAAATTCGGAAAGCTGTTGTTACGCCATTAAATTCGTCGTTTTTTGTTTTTTTTAGATTATTTTCTTTAAACGTTTAAACTCTCATTTACATATTCGGGACATTCAGTCGAACACATTTTCGAATACGATATTCACACTCCGCGTCAGTAGCACATTCTGGCAGTTCGATACTTGCTGTGAGAAAATTCTTAGATTTAGTCCAGCTTATATATATATATATATATATATATATATATATATATATATATATATATAAATTACCCTCGATTCAAATTTACATTTTATGCGTAAATAATTACACCTCCCCCCCCATTCAGTAAAATTTGTAGGACGTATAAATCGTTACCGTAAATAACGGTATATGACGTTGAACGTCATTTTACCTTTAGGCCCGCTATCTCAGAGTGTATATATATATATATATATATATATATATATATATATATATATATATATATATACTGACGTACGTCAGCGTGGGACGTCAATCAAAACTGGAAACTTATATTTATAGTTTAATTTATCGCTTCGGGATTGTGAGGTCTCGACTTATGTAAGAAAAAGAGACGACAATGTTTGAGAGAAGGAAAAAAGTGATTTTAAACAATTTCATTAAAAATATCAAACGCCAGTTACCCGCAATTCTACCGTAGATTTCGTCTCCTCTCGCCTGTCCGGTCTTTCGCCAGACCGGTTTCGGCCGCCGGCCGGCCATCTTCTCGGTGGTTCAACCCGAAAAAATGTCACTGTCGACGGCGAGCCGTCTATAAACCGGTCTGGCGAACCGACGAAACCGGCGAAACGCACAGAAATCTAGATCGCCGTCTTCAGTAGCTGCGGCTATTATAGATAGTGGACAGGACTTCTTGTCGACTCGATAAAGAGCTCGAGGAACTTCACGTAGACTTTTGATGTGTCGAGATCGTCGGGTGAATTTGGAGAACGGTACGATTTGGAATGATTTTAGACTGAAATCACCGATAGCTGGTCTATATCATCCCCCAGGGGGGGGGGGTAGACTGGTTAAGGGGTTAATCTTTCGAACATAATCTTCTGTCGTGTTTCGGGAAAAACGGTAGAAATTTAGACGAAAAGTGGTCGACGAAAAACGGAAATTTTTTTGGAACCCATCCTCCTGATTATTCCAAAAAGATATAGCGGAAGGATATAGTTTTTGGGGGTAATCCGTTCGATTATTTCGAAATACGCGAACGGAGCCCGCATTCGAGGGACACGACGGAATACGAAACGAGAAATATTCGTTATCGACGCGATTTCGGGGTCAAAGTTGGCGGCCGAAGGGGAAAACCAGAACACGAACTCTTAAAATCTTATCGTCGCGTATTAAATTTCTTTTTTTTTCTCCGCTCTTTATCAGGTTTTTTTTTTTCGCCCCGTTTATTTGTTTAAAAATAGGCTACAGTAAAAATTAATCTGTTCAGACCGGACACTCTCGAAAAGGATGGACCGTCCCCAACAAATATCTACTGTGTATTTCGAATTTGAACGCGTCCGTTAAACACGATAAAATATCGAAAATTTTGTGACAATAAATGTCGAACCGCGCCGACAAATTAACGCTATAGGATTTTCACAGTTTTTGTCAATTTTTTTATCGAAATTCCGAACCCGGAATTTTTTTTTTCGACCCGAAATCGAACCTCTTAAAATAAGTAGTTATCAAATGACACTCCTGTATTCAATAATGGCCATTTTTTTACAAATTCATAAATTAAAATTGAATTATTCGGATCCTAATGAACAATATTGTTTTCCGTCCCGGCCGACTACGCACAAGGTACCCAAAAGTAATCGACATTTCGACTTTTGGCAACAATAAATGTCGAGCCGCACAGACAAATTAACGCTATAGGATTTTGACTATTTTTTGTCAATTTTTTTATCGAAATTCCGAACCCGGAATTTTTTTTTTCGACCCGAAATCGAACAGTAGTTTGGGACACGTTTATCGTTATTAGGGGCTGCCCCGACATTTTGACTTTGGAATTCATTTTATTTCGCTCAAAATAAATAACAAAGACTGCAGTTCTAGACTTTGATTCAAGTGCAATTATTGGCATGACAAATTTTAAATTTGTACCACTAACAGTTTTATATACTGCACTGTAGTCATGTCCCGGAGAGTCATGGATTTTTGGTTCAAACCTCTTAAAATAAGTAGTTATCAAATGACACTCCTGTATTCAATAATGGCCATTTTTTTTTACAAATTCATAAATTAAAATTGAATTATTCGGATCCTAATGAACAATATTGTTTTCCGTCCCATCCGACTATCTACAAGGTACCCAAAAGTAATCGACATTTCGACTTTTGGCAACAATAAATGTCGAGCCGCACAGACAAATTAACGCTATAGGATTTTCACAGTTTTTGTCAATTTTTTTGTCGAAATTCTGAACCCGGAATTTTTTTTTTCGACCCGAAATCGAACAGTAGATTGGGACACGTTTATCGATATTAGGGCTAACCCGACATTTTGACTTTGGAATTCATTTTATTTTGCTAAAAAAAGAAACTTTCGCTGATATTATTCCGGCAAATCTTCGAGTTCGAGGAAGTGAAGAACTCGAGGATTTGAAGACACTCCTCAAGAACGAAATACATCGTATCAAATTGTCGATTACTTTTGGGGGTACAACTAATAAAAATAACTTTATTTTCAATGAATATACATTGTAGATCGAAATAAACCTGGTATTGGAGGGTTGAAAATGATTTTCAGGGGTTAATTTTTGACCGTAGATTTCGCGTGTTTCTGTCTCCTCTCTCTCGCTGGTTTTCCTAGACCGGTTTCGGCTGCTCGCCGCATTCTTTCAAAGACGAAGATTTGGGCCAATTAAGAAAATCCCTCAGAACCCGAAAGAAGACAAAAATCCCGAAAAACACAATAACGAGATACGGTGACAGTGAAAGTGCATTGAGGATGCCCAAAATACATCCAAAGTGCCGGAAGATGTATAATTCCGGTTCCTCAAGCTCTTCACTAAGTTCACAGAATTTCTTTCCACATCCGCCACGAGTGCAGTAGACCAATTATGGTTAGAAATGTGTCTAAGATTGAATAACTCTGGTCTCGCCGGTTCGGTCTTTCGCCAGACCGGTTTCGGCCATCTCCTCGCCACCTTCTCCTCAGTAGCGGTGTCAGTCACTTTGGCACTGGAGTCCACTCACTGCACTTGCCCATACAAAGAGTGGCTGACAGAGCGCTACTGAAGATGGCGAACGGCCGAACCGGCGATTGAGGAGAGACCACGAAATCTACTGTATTCCGACCCCGGTTAATTCTATAATTAACGATTTTATTTCTGTCTCTTGTTGGGTGTTAGGCGCCGACTGTGACCGCGGCGCCGCCAGCTACATGGGCTGTTTCGAGGACGCCAAGGACAGACTTTTGGACGGCGCCAGGGAGGACTCGGACGTCCTCAGCCCCGAGTCCTGCGTCGACTTCTGCTACAGGAGGCGTTTCCAGCTGGCCGGCCTCGAATACGGGTAATACTCAGATATTAAACAGTAATTATAGACACGGATAACTCGATCTAGACGGGTATTTCTCGACATTCCCGATGCCGCGACCCTTTAGCTACCTCCAGGTTGTCCTAGAAGGTCAATCTCAGTGGCAATGTCAATAACGACACATTTCGATAATCTCATTACAAATCTATTGTCGATTAATATATTAATAAAAGAAAATAAACAGTTAAAACGTGGCTCAACGTGGTGAGATATTTGTGCAGGAAATTTCGAAAAAATGGACGTAATCCATAATTCGAATATAGAGCTCGTGTGGAAATCGTAAAAATGTATTTACATCTTCTAAATGGACGAAAATCATCAAAATGAAATGAATATCTTGAAAATCGACAATTATTTTCAATATTGAAGAATATCTTGAAAATGTATGAATATCTTAGAAATCGTTACCTTGAAAATTGAAAAATGTTTTGAAAATCGACGAGAATATCTAGGAAAATCGATCAATATCATGAAAATCGATAATATTTTCAAAATTAAGAATCAAAGAATATTTTGAATTACAACTAAATGGATGAATATCTTGAAAATCCATCAATGTCTTAAAAATCGATGAATACCTTCTAAATGGATGAATATCTTGAAAATCAATCAATATCATGAAAATCGATAATATTTTCAAAATTAAGAATCGAAGTACATTTTGAATTACAACAAAATGGATGAATATTTTGAAAATCCATCAATACCTTGAAAATCGATGAATATCTTGAAAATCAATCAATATCTTGAAAATCGATAAATATTTTCAAAATTAAGAATCAAAGAATATTTTGAATTACAACTAAATGGATGAATATCTTGAAAATCAATCAATATCATGAAAATCGATAAATATTTTCAAAATTAAGAATCAAAGAATATTTTGAATTAGAACTAAATGGATGAATATCTCGAAAATCCATCAATACCTTGAAAATCCATCAATACCTTGAAAATCCATCAATACCTTGAAAATCGATGAATATTTTCAAAATTAAGAATCAGAGAATATTTTGAATTACAACTAAATGGATGAATATCTTAAAAATCGATGAATATCTTGAAAATCCATCAATGTCTTGAAAATCCATGAATACCTTCTAAATGGATGAATATGTTGAAAATCGATGAATATTTTTCTAAATGGATGAATATCTTGAAAATCGATGAGTATCTTCTAAATGGATGAATATCTTTGAAATCCATCAATATCTTGAAAATCGATGAACATCTTCTAAGTGGATAAATATCTTGAACATCGATGAATATCTTCTAAATGGATGAATATCTTGAAAAGCCATCAATATCTTGAAAATCGATGAATATCTTCTAAGTAGCTAAATATCTCGAACATCGATGAATTATCTTCTAAATGCATGAATATCTTGCAAATCGATGAATATTTTCAAGATTAAGAATCGAAGAATATTTTGAATAACGACCAGAAGTGAAAATCTTTGAAATGGCTGAATGTGTTGAAAAATTACTGTTTACGGAGTGGGCAAATTGGGGATGAGAGCGAAATCGTTTTTGTCTGAAAAACGGTTTTCTTTAATAAAAGCGGCTGAAAGTCGTGCCGAAACTGTTTAGCGAAAGTGTTTTCGAACCGTCTGTCGAAAGGTGGGTGTAGAATGACAGGGCGATGAATGAAGTCATCACCGGGTCAGCGCTTATTCGTTGGCGGCGAACGGCGACTTAACTTACGTCCGCAAGTTTTGTCCCTTCTCGGACGTCGAGACCTAATTTGAATTCGCAAATCGCAGTCAAATAGGTTTTTAATTAGCCATTCAGCTAATTGCACCAACTGCACCTACTGACCGCTGCGACACACAATTAACGCCTCTGCGGGGCCGATCGTTTATAGAAATAATATCGTCGTCTAAATTTAGAATCGGAGGCTAAACGAATGAATATCATGAACAGATATCTTCTACAAACACTTTGAACAAACAAATATCTTGAACAAGTGTCTTGAACAAATGTCTTGAACAAATATCTTGGACAAATATCTTCTACAAATACCTTGAACAAACAAATATCTTGAACAAATATCTTGGACAAATATCTTCTACAAATACCTTGAACAAATATCCTGAAAAAATGTCTCTTGAACAAATGTTTTGAACAAATATCTTCTACGAATACCTTGAACAAACAAATATCTTGAACAAATATCTTCTACAAACACCTTGAACAAACAGATATCTTGAACAAGTGTCTTGAACAAATGTCTTGAAGAAATATCTTGGACAAATATCTTGAACAAATATCTTCTACAAACACTTTGAACAAACAGATATCTTGAACAAGTGTCTTGAACAAATGTCTTGAACAAATATCTTGGACAAATATCTTCTACAAATACCTTGAACAAATATCCTGAAAAAATGTCTCTTGAACAAATGTTTTGAACAAATATCTTCTACGAATACCTTGAACAAACAAATATCTTCTACAAACACCTTGAACAAACAGATATCTTGAACAAGTGTCTTGAACAAATGTCTTCAACAAATATCTTGGACAAATATCTTGAACAAATATCTTCTACAAACACTTTGAACAAACAAATATCTTGAACAAGTGTCTTGAACAAATGTCTTGAACAAATATCTTGGACAAATATCTTCTACAAACACTTTGAACAAACAGATATCTTGAACAAGTGTCTTGAACAAATGTCTTGAACAAATATCTTGGACAAATATCTTCTACAAATACCTTGAACAAATATCCTGAAAAAATGTCTTGAACAAATCTTGAACTTGATATCTTGACAAATATCACTTTGAACAAACAGATATCTTGAACAAGTGTCTTGAACAAATGTTTTCAACAAATATCTTGGAAACTTGATATCTTGACAAATATCACTTTGAACAAACAGATATCTTGAACAAGTGTCTTGAACAAATGTCTTGAAGAAATATCTTGGACAAATATCTTGAACAAATATCTTCTACAAACACTTTGAACAAACAAATATCTTGAACAAATGTCTTGAACAAATGTCTTGAACAAATATCTTGGACAAATATCTTCTACGAACAAACAAATATCTTGAACAAATATCCTGAACAAATGTCTCTTCGACAAATGTTTTGAACAAATATTTTCTACAAATATCTTGAACAAACAAATATCTTGAACAAATATCCTGAACAAATGTCTCTTGAACAAATTTCTTATACAAATACTTTGAACAAATATCCTGAAAAAATGTCTCTTGAACAAATGTTTTGGACAAATATCTTCTACAAATACCTTGAACAAACAAATATCTTGAACAAATATCCTGAACAAATGTCTCTTGAACAAATTTTTTGAACAAATCTCTTCTATAAATACCTTGAACAAACAAATATCTTGGAGAAATGTCTTGAACAAATATCTTCTACAAATACCTTGAACCAAATAATATCTGAACAAATATCTTCTACAAATGAACCAAATAATATCTTGAACAAATATCCTGAACAAATGTCTCTTGAACAAATTTTTTGAACAAATATCCTGAACAAATGTCTCTTGAACAAATTTTTTGAACAAATATCTTCTATAAATACCTTGAACAAACAAATATCTTGAACAAATGTCTCTTGAACAAATTTTTTGAACAAATATCTTCTATAAATACCTTGAACAAACAAATATCTTGAACGAATGTCTCTTGAACAAATATCTTCTACAAATACCTTGAACAAACAAATATCTTCTACAAAAACCTTGAACAAACAAATATCTTGAACAAATATCCTGAACAAATATTTCCTACAAATACCTTGAACAATGTCTTGGACAAATATCTTGGACAAATGTCTTGAAGAAATATCTTGAAAATCAATGCATATCTTGAAAATGTATCGATATCATGAAAATCAATTCATATCTTGAAAACTTCCTTAAAATCGATGAATATTCTGAATATCATTGAATATCTAGAAAATTGTCAGTATGAATAACCGTTTTTAATTTTAATTGCTCGCGTTGATACTACCTGTTTTGTGGTCTGCGAGGGTTGAATATTTAGATTTTGTCACTTGTCTGTCCACACTGTGTTCTGGAAACACTTTTGTCTTCCGCCAGACCGGTTTCGGCCACAGTCTTCCAGTAGTATGAAGATTTCGGCGGCCGAAACCGGTCTGGCAGAGCAAAACTGGCAGAGGAGATACGGAAAGGCAGAAAATCTACTGTATATTTTTCAAATTTCATTGTTAATAATAATAATTTGTGTTATTGGGGCGAAAATGTCGGCGGAAAATCTGCTTTTCAGCCCTTAATAACCCCTGATTTTAAAGTATCCGGAAGAACGATGAATATTTCCGAAGACGGTCGATATCATCAAAATTGGCTGTACATCTTGAAAATATCTTGAAGATGGGCGAACATATTGAAAAAATTTTTTTTTAAAAAACGATAACTCGGAAAATTGACGGCGGACGCTGGAGCTCCTCCAGTGTACCCCAGTGTGTACAGTTTTACATCCAGCAAAACTACGTTCAATACACGTATATCCTATCTCAATCTATACATAACTGTATGATGGTTTCAGGAAAGAATGTTTCTGCGGTGACAGCCTTAAGGGAAAATCTAGAGTGGCAGACACCGACTGCAACATGCAGTGCGGCGGAGACCCGACAAGGCTGTGCGGCGGAGCATGGCGTCTAGCCGTATACAATACCGGTCTAAGGCTGGGTAAGTCCCCCATCCCCCACCCTCCTTAACTCAATTTATTAAAATTAAACCGACTTAAAAATTTTCACGTTTTCGTCAAATTTTTTTGTACTCGGACGAATTTCGTCGATTTTAATACTGTAACCGAATATAAATGATACGTACAGTTTCGCCACGGATACTGAGCGATATAAGCGGGAATAAAGTTTAAGCACCGTTCACTGTACGATATGATATCGGGTCGGCAACTAAGTCGTTGCGGATTTCCTCGCTAGACCTGAGACCGGCGTTATTTGTATTTTTTTACGCGCGCGTTTACACATTCAAACCTATCTGAGTGTATTCTGGAAAATTTTTAATTACACTCGACACGACTATCCGTCGCGGTGAGAAGAATCAGCAATGACTTAGTTGCCGGAGCAATGTATGAAATATGCGAAAAACTCGAAATATTCTCTTCGCTGTTAATCTTATTTTATTTTATTTTTTTTTTTAAACGAACGCATTTTAAAGTCGAGACGGCTCTCTGAAGGCCGAGAACAATTCGTTGTTCATCGATAAAACCCGTAAGACATTTATCGCCATGTGGATGTTGAGTGTTGAATGTTCGCAATTTTTTTTTTTTTACTGTGTAAACCTTGTTATTATTCCGCCTACTTTCGTACTCGGGTACCTGAAGAAGAGTGCGCCACACATTTATTTTTATGCTCGGCAACAATATTCGCTATTGTACGAACAACGACAAGAACTTCTTCGTGTCCTTGAAGATTCCAGGACGGCGTTTATAAACCAGAAGCGCTAATCTTCTAATTCTCCTTATCTTTATCGTGAATTCCTTTTACTTCTTCTCGTTCGTAATCATCGGTCTTTGCTAACTCTTTGTCGGAGAGCGGAAACTGCAAGGAAATGTGTCTTTTCAAACGACGATTCGGTTAAATTACCCCGGAGGTCATCGGGTGTAATCGATATATATCGATCTATGTCGGGTGAATCGATTTCGTCAACTTGTTCACCCGATGTTGTTCTTTATTAAGGCGTCTTTATTAAGGTTCTGCTTTTTATTTTGACCATTCATTTGTAATTAGGCCGGTTATTTTTTTTTTTTTGAGTCAGATTCTGAATAAGGTTAGTTTTATTTTATTTTATTATTTTTTATATTTCTTTTCGTGTCATAATTGCTTTCTTTAACTTTACTAAAAGAAAATATAACCCGTCGGACGCCTTAATTAAGGTACGCGATGTGAAAAAAAAACCCACCTAATTAGAAAGGAATGGTCAAAATAAAATGCACAACCCGTCGGACGCCTTAATTAAGGTACGCGATGTGAAAAAAAAACCCACCTAATTAGAAAGGAATGGTCAAAATAAAAGCACAAACCGTCGGACGCCTTAATTAAGGTACGCGATGTGAAAAAAACCCACCTAATTAGAAAGGAATGGTCAAAATAAAATGCACAAACCGTCGGACGCCTTAATTAAGGTACGCGATGTGAAAAAACCCACCTAATTAGAAAGGAATGGTCAAAATAAAAAGCACAAACCGTCGGACGCCTTAATTAAGGTACGCGATGTGAAAAAACCCACCTAATTAGAAAGGAATGGTCAAAATAAAAAGCACAAACCGTCGGACGCCTTAATTAAGGTACGCGATGTGAAAAAAACCCACCTAATTAGAAAGGAATGGTCAAAATAAAATGCACAAACCGTCGGACGCCTTAATTAAGGTACGCGATGTGAAAAAAAACCCACCTAATTAGAAAGGAATGGTCAAAATAAAATGCACAACCCGTCGGACGCCTTAAGGTGCGATGTGAAAAAACCCACCTAATTAGAAAGGAATGGTCAAAATAATGCACAAACCGTCGGACGCCTTAATTAAGGTGCGAACGGTCAAAATAAAATGCACAAACCGTCGGACGCCTTAATTAAGGTACGCGATATGGAAAAAATAACCCACCTAATCAAAATAAAAAGCAGAACCCGTCGGACGCCTTAATAAAGGCATTAAACAACGGCTGAACAAGTTGGCGAAATCGATTCACCCGACATAGATCGATATATCGATTACACCCGATGACCTCCGGGGCCCCTAAAGTAAATTTTAACCGACGATTCTTAACCGAATACGCGCTATGCCGACGATGAATAGAAGAAATATTATTCTAGACTCGGTGCGTTTCCGTCTCCTATCGCCGGTCCGGTCTTTTGCTAGACCGGTCGCCATTCTCCTACCGGTAAGATTTTCTTACCGTTACTGAAGACTCTCGGAAAAGACCGAACCGGCTAAAGGCGCGTTACCAGCGAACTCTCCGAGAGCGCAGAGGACGGAGTTATACTTTCAGAAAAAAAAAAAAAAAAAAACTGTTATCGTTACGGGTTTCTGAACGATTTTATGGTGAAGGTGAAGCGGCGACGAGGTACATATATAGCGGATGTTACGCTGACTCCAAGAGCCGAATACTGAACGGATCGAGCACAATATCGGACTCGCTGACGCCGGCCACCTGCGTCACCTACTGCTACCTGAGGCGGTACACTTTCGCCGGTATGGAGTACGGGTGAGCCAACAATACGCCCTCAATAACAAACACGTCTATATATATATATATAGACGCTATATACCCGTCTGCTGTTGATAGGCGCCGATCAATACGCGGAGGAGACAGCGAATATCGTATTAGGTGTAACCCAAAAGTAATCGACAATTTTGGTCTCGAGGAGTTCCTCAAGGGGGTAATCGAAACTTTGCGCGGAAAAGTGGCACTGAGAGTTGTCGACAATATCGGTCAATATACAGTAGATTAATAATTAGTTTCCTTTTTAGTAAAATAAAATGAATTCCAAACTCAAAATGTCGATCACTTTTGGGCCCCCCGCCTAATAACAATAGCACTGTTAATTAGGCCCTCGTTGTTGCTATACATTTTGCTTTTCCCACCCGTCAAATTGTTGGTTTTTTTTTTAAATTATCGAATGAAATTCAAAAATTCGAAATGTCAATACGCCTATTAATGTTCCGATTCGATAACAGAACCTGTTCGTTTACCGGAAATACGAATTAGAAGTCTACAGGAAAATTCAGTTCAATACAGTGTTTCTTTTTCTTCTCTAAATGATATAAGATAAAAAGTCTTGAGGAAATAAAAAAAGGAATAAAAATATAGAATGTCCGCAATGGCTTACTTGCCTGTATAATGCGAACAGAAAAATACGATTTTCTTAATTTTTTTTTTCTTTTGAATCGAAACGCTTGATGCTTCGACAAATTATTCCCCCCCCCCACATTCTGCTTGATGCAATGTTGTTGCACTGTTGTTTTTGTATATACATATTAAGCAGTGAAAAACTTATATAGACGATATGGCTGAAATTTAAAAGAATCTTGCGGCCAGCCATAGATTTGGTCATTCGCCAAGACCGGTTTCGCGGCGCCGAATGGAAACCGATCTCTCGAGAACTGTTGCAGCGGCGAAACAGCAATGTTGCACTCGATGTCACAATGCACCAGCATTCAGTCGATTTCGAACTGAAATCCGCGACTCTAAGCATGAGACTTCGTTGTCGAGAACAGCTTTACTCGTGCATGACACACCCTCCTCCCCACCAACCCCCGCACCACCGACCCGCTGTGTACGCATTGTTCGTGTCGTGTAATCTGGAAATTGTTACACTTCTTGCATGGAAATTGTTGTAAAACCCAGATAAAAGGCAGGATAAAGAGAGGAATATTTAAAATTGGACGGAGCTAAGTTGGGATAATGTGATTTCGGCAGGCGCGAGTGCTACTGCGGCCAGAGTTTGACTGGAGCTGAGAGACTCGAGAACAAGGAGTGCAACGTACAGTGTTACGGCGACGAGACGAGGAACTGCGGAGGAGTCTGGCGGCTGAGCGCCTACAACACCGGTTACATCAATTACACTGGACGGACAACAGGTCAGTAGCGGTACACGGACACTGGTACTGACGCTCTGTCACGACCGAACAACAGCTACTGCCGGCAGTGACATCGGTCGAATCGCAGTGTACGGTCCCCCTCTCGCCTCTCGAGACCTCGACGACCGTAACGATGGATCGATACATCGATCGTGTATCGATACGTCGAATCAGCTCGGAGTAGAGACGGAAAAGACACGACTTTACTGGAAGCTTACAGTGTACAAATTATAGATCTTGGGGTATTTTTTTTTTTAGGTTTATCTTCCGTACAGTCGAAAATATTGAGTTGTTTCGTAAAACAACTTTATATATAAGTGCCATTTTGTTTATTATTGAATAGTATGCACAAAATGGAGCATTCCCGAAGTAACAGGAACAATTTGTTTTCGGAATAACCGTTTTTGTGGCCTCCGCGAGGCCTTCTTCTTTCGCCAGAGACCGGTTTCGGCCGCTCGCCGTCTTCAGTAGTGAAGTAGCACAACGGGTTGTGCATTTTATTTTGACCATTCCTTTCTAATTAGGTGGGTTTTTTTTCACATCGCGTACCTTTATTAAGGCGTCCGACGGTTTGTGCTTTTTATTTTGACCAAATTTGGAGGGTTATTTTTTTTATTTTTCACATCGCGTACCTTTATTAAGGCGTCCGACGGGTTGTGCATTTTATTTTGACCATTCCTTTCTAATTAGGTGGGTTTTTTTTTCACATCGCGTGTATTTTATTTTGACAATTTTGGTTTCCATTCCTTTCTAATTAGGGGGGTTTATTGTTTTAATTAAGCGCGTCCGACGGTTTGTGCTTTTTATTTTGACCATCGCGGCGTCCGACGGGTTGTGCATTTTATTTTGACCATTCCTTTCTAATTAGGTGGGTTTTTTTTCACATCGCGTACCTTAATTAAGGCGTCCGACGGTTTGTGCTTTTTATTTTGACCAAATTTGGCGGGTTATTTCTTTTTATTTTTCACATCGCGTACCTTTATTAAGGCGTCCGACGGGTTGTGCATTTTAATTTGACCATTCCTTTCTATCACATCGCGTACCTTTAATTAGGTGTCCGTTGTATTTTTTATTTTTCACATCGCGTACCTTTATTAAGGCGTCCGACGGGTTGTGCATTTTATTTTGACAATTCCTTTCTAATTAGGTGGGTTTTTTTTCACATCGCGTACCTTAATTAAGGCGTCCGACGGTTTGTGCTTTTTATTTTGACCAAATTTGGCCGCGTACCTTTAATTAAGGCGTCCGACGGTTTGTGCTTTTATTTTGACCAAATTTGGGTTTTTACATCGCGTACCTTTTCGTCCGACATCGCATCGCGTACCTTTAAGGCGTTAAGGCGTCCGACGGATTATTTTTTTTTGACATCCCTCTCCTGGTGGTTTTTTTTTTCACATCGCGTACCGCCTTTGACCATTTTTCTAATTAGGTGGGTTTTTTTCACATCGCGTACCTTAATTAAGGCGTCCGACGGTTTGTGCTTTTTATTTTGACCATTCCTTTCTAATTAGGTTTTTTTCACATCGCGTTTTAATTTATTTTTCACATTTTGATTTGCCGGTTAACATTACCTCATTAAGGCGTCCGACGGGTTGTGCATTTTATTTTGACCATTCCTTTCTAATTAGGTGGGTTTTTTCACATCGCGTACCTTTATTAAGGCGTCCGACGGGTTGTGCATTTTATTTTGACCATTCCTTTCTAATTAGGTGGGTTTTTTTCACATCGCGTACCTTAATTAAGGCGTCCGACGGTTTGTGCTTTTTATTTTGACCAAATTTGGCCGGTTATTTTTTTTATTTTTCACATCGCGTACCTTTATTAAGGCGTCCGACGGGTTGTGCATTTTATTTTGACCATTCCTTTCTAATTAGGTGGGTTTTTTTTCACATCGCGTACCTTTATTAAGGCGTCCGACGGTTTGTGCATTTTATTTTGACCATTCCTTTCTAATTAGGTGGGTTTTTTTCACATCGCGTACCTTAATTAATGCGAAAGACCGAACCATAGACGGAATAACGCGAAATCTATAGTATAATATACAAGAATAAACAAAACGGCACATATATAAGTTATTTTCCGAAACAACCTTAATATTTTCAGCTGTACGGAAGATAAACCTAACCTAACTAGGAAAAAAATCTAACCTTAACAACGTATCGATTAATCAGTGACGTCATACGTATCGATATATCGAACCGTCGCTCTGCCCAAAGCAACGAACACACACAGTTTTACGTTAGACTGAAGCAGGGACGGAGAAAAAAAGGTGAAACCTGATAAATTTGAGGTGGAAAAGAAATAATAATCCACCGGCGGCAATACAGCGGACGGGAAGTATCGAACGATACAGGTATCGATATATGTGAGAACTATCGATAGTGTGAGGCGGTGACGCCTATACGGGGACCGTAGACTGTGATCGAACCTGAATTTCGGATCGATAATTTGTGCAGGAAATAAAATATGTTTTTTGTCCCATTTGTCTGTTTCTCTAATTGCAGTGGAAAATGAGATATCGGCGTGGCGCGTCTGAACGGCCTTTTGGGTCAGTGGAAGAGTTCAGTTTTAAAGAACTTATTTTATACCAAAGATTTATATAGACCAATAAAGCACGGAGCCGAATGCTGTACACGATTCTACCACTATTATATCATATATACTGTACAACTGTCCAATTCGCTTATACAGATATCGCTAATATACAATTATGTACTGTACAATTATGTATTCCAAGTGTAGACAATATAATATATAGAGAGTTTAAATAAATAATGTTGGAAAAGCGTACCAATCGATGATTTATGATATATTTCACCTAATTTTTCTGTGTCGTACTTCGCCCTTCTTCAGTAGCATCCCTCCGCTTTCAATTTCGTTGGTCCCCTGCAATTGGCTACTGAAGACGGAGGAGGGCCGAAACCGGCCCTTTATGGAAATTCGAACCAGGGACCATCGTTCGAGTTGTCCCATTTTTGAAATTTTTTATTGTCACTCGTACAAATTGAATGTTCGAATAGCACTATTAACGAGTGCGGGGAACGATATGTTGGAGAAATTCTTCATTTATTCCTGTACAACATTACCGTATTGTCGCCACAATACTTTAGTTTCGGACGTCGGATGTTGTATTTTTTTACGGCAATTCAATTAGGAAACCTTCAATTTCTCGGTCTATTAGAAACCGTCGTACACGGAATGACTAACTTCCGGTACGGTCCAATACTGTGTGAGGAATCCTCGATCTGCAGGAGTTGATGAAGAAGGAAAGGGCAAAAACTCTTCTGTCATTTCTACACTGGACACTCTTGTCTAGTACTTAAATAAAAAAAATAAATTAAAGTAGTATTTATGTGTACACTTAGATTGGAATACCTGTTTTGTGGTCTGCGAGTGTTTGGAATATACCGTAGATTTCGTGTCTTTCTCTGTCTCCTCTCGCCGTCTTCAGTAGCGGTGTTAGTCGCCGCAGTAACAGTAGTGACAGTGACAGTGACAGTGGGGATGCTCGAAAAACATCCAAAGGGCCAAAAGTGACTGGCACAGCGCTACTGAAGACGGCGAGCGGCCGAAACTCCGGTCTGGCGAAAGACCGAACCGGCGAGAGAGGAGGAGACGGAAACGGCCTCAGCAGTCGCCAATTTACCGTTTTTAGTCGATTCTTCAGAATTCCTGTTGCAGAGAAACAGTATTTCCCCCCCCCCCCCCGAACTTTCGATTTAACCTTCGCGTTTAACGTAATTTCCTAAAGTACGCGATAAGGAAAAACGCGTTCGCGCTCGCGGCGGTTTCGGTTTATTTCAGAACCGCCAATTACAAACCGTCCCGAAGGATACTTCGGGAATCGGGTTTCGAATTTTCATCCCAATTTTCCTCGTATTTTCATGGAAATACGGAGTTTCGATCGTCCCACGAACCCGGATTCGATGTTAAGAGGGTTCCGTTATTCCGAATTGTTCCTTCGATATAAACCGAATACAATATATTGAAATGAGGAATAACATGAGGAAGAATCGAAGGTTGCAAAAGTAATATTAGGTGGAGAAAATGCCAAATCAAAAATCTTCTATGAAAAACAATTTAAAATTATGGGATAAAATACCTTTTGATTTAAAATAATGTTATTAAAAACACATAATATCTTCCGATTCGATAACGGGCACTATTGGTCTGCGGTAGGTCAAATATGACAGAGAATTCTGCGAAGTAATTTTTTTCTGAATATCTACATAATACCATTAATCATTTCACTACGGTATTTCATTTATGAATGAGAATTTCTGTCTGTAGGTGAAATATGAAACATCATATCTGCTAATTAATTTTTTTTTTACTTATTAATTAGACATACAGCGAAAACGGCGTCAATCTATAATATTTAGCAAATCTTCAGGAAAGTTTTTGTTCGCAAATACGAGCTTTAGTAGATTCCTCGGTTAGATTTTTCTTTTCAAGTAGTTCGGCGGTACAATATAGAAATAAATCTATTTCACCTGTAATATTTACTGATTGTTGATTGTGCAATAAAAAACAGTTAAAGCACCCCCGGCAAGTATAGGCTTCTGACTTTACCTCACCATCTTATCCACGATAAGTTGTCAGAACTTCATCAAAGTGAGTACAAGTTGCCGTTACATCGGTGGGGGGCTTAAAAGACTCGATACGTATGCTAAGTGAAACTGGTCTAGAATACCTGTCTTGTGGTCTGCGAGGGGTTGGAATACCGTAGATTTTTTGTGTTTCTGTCCCAGCTCTGGTTCGGTCTTTTGCCAGACCGGTTTCGGCCGCTCGCCATCTTCAGTAGCGCCGTGTTTCGGCACTCACTTTTGGCACTTTGGACGTTTTTTTTTCTTACCGTATCACACAGTACAAGTGACAGTGACAGTGCTGTGGGGATGCCCGAAAAACGTCCAAATAGTGCCAATAGTGACTACTGACACTGTAGGTTCTGTCTCCTTTCGCTGGTTTTCGGCCGCTCGCCATCTTCAGTAGCGCTGTGTCGGTCACTGTTAGCACTTTGGATGTTGTGAAAGCACGGTGTTACATGTGAAAGTGACAGTGGGCAGTGAGGATGCCCAAAAAACATCCCAAAGTGCTGACAGTGACTAACACAGCGCTACTGAAGATGGCGACCGGCCGAAACCGGTCTGGCAAAAGACCGAACCGGCGGGAGGAGACGGAAATACACGAAATCTACGGTATTCCACAACCCTTCAGACAAAAAATCAACGATATGTAAAACTCTTCCTCGTTTCCCAGCAAATCGCCCTATCCCACCTGCGGCGCTTTGTCTACCGACTGTGGGAGAAACCTTGAATGTCATTCTCAAGGCGCCGAAATGTTGTTCTCAAACCGTCTCTTGATTCTGTTTTCATCTGTCCGACAGACGACATGAAGAAGCTGAACGCCAAGTACATCGGCTGCTACGTCGATCCTTCGGTGAAGTCGAGGCTGATGCGCGGCTACAAGAAGGTCTTCAGGGCGTCCTCACCAACTCGCTCTGCCAGGTACTGCCACGATTTGGGCTTCCACTTCGCCGGCACGGAATGGAGGTAACGCCGAACGGAGGAGGATAACACAAGTTTTGTGGTCCGCGAGGGCTTGGAATACAAGTCGTTTCTCCCTTCTCCCTCTCCTCGGTTTGCCCTTTCGCCAGACCTGGTTTCGGCCGCTCGCCATCTTCAGTAGCGCTGCCACAGCCCGAAAAACGTCCAAGGTGCCGACGGTGACTGAACACGGCGCTACTGAAGACGGCGAGCGGCCGAAACTCCGGTCTGGCAAAAGACTTTTGGAACCCATCCAATGGTTCCAGTCAAAAGCTTCTTGTCCTGCTGACCTCTCAACATACCGAAAAAGTCCTAGTAGCCATAACACAAGTTTAACATACCTGTTTTGTGGTCTGCGAGGGGTTGGAATACCGTATATTTCTTGCGTTTCTCCGTCTCCTCTCGCGGGTTTGGCCTTTCGCCAGACCCGGGGTTTCGGCCGCTCGCCATCTTCAGTAGCGCCGTGCTAGAGCCCGAAAAACGTCCAAGGTGCCGACAGTGACTAACACGGCGCTACTGAAGACGGCGAGCGGCCGAAACCCCGCTCCGGCAAAAGACCAAACCGGCGGGAGGTTTGTCGCCCTTCTGGGACCCATCCGAAGGTTACAGTCAAAAGGTTCTTGGCCCGCTGACCTTAAATCCCTTAAATTCCCGCCTTTCCCCTCAACCGAATTCGCTTGTCCACTCCCATTCTTCTTTCGCCCGTCCACTCTTCTTTATCTCCAATAAATGGAGGAGGAAGGTCTAGTTAAATGCGGACAGTGAAAACGTAGTAAAACCCTCGCCCTCAGTGGGAAATACACAAAAGCGCCACTGCGTAACAGAAATATTTGATAACCCCGGCAATTCCAGTGATAACAGAATCTCCGAATCAGAATCTCTGTTTCTAGTCCAACTGATACCGAAACGATATAATATAAAGCGTTGTTCTAATACTCGAGGTCGTACGGAACGATTGATTATTGGGCTGTTCCATTGATGCTATTAAAAAATTTCGCCGCTACGGCAAGAAATTATTGTGGAAAAATCAATCAAAAAAAGAAATTATCACCAAATAAAAATATTTAAAAATTTTGCTATATTTTCGCCGCATCGTACGTTATACGGACCGAAAGGTGTGCGTTTATATTGACTTAAATATTATGTATTACAAAATTAGCTTAAAACACCTTGTTTTGTGGTCAGCGAGGGTTGGAATACCCCGTAGATTTCCTGCGTTTCTGTCTCCTCTCTCGCCGGTTTGGTCTTTTGCTAGACCGCTTTTCGGCCGCTCGCCCGTCTTCAGTAGCGCCGTGTTTCGGCACTCAATTTTGGCACTTTGGACGTTTTTTTTACCGTATCACACAGTACAAGTGATGGCAGTGACAGTGCGGTCCAGAAAAACATCCAAAAAAGTGCCAACAGTGACTACTGACACCGCTACTGAAGACGGCGAGAGAGGAGACGGAAACACAAAAAATTATATTATTCTGTATTATATATTAGGGGTACCCAAAAGTAATCATCATTTTGACTTTGGAATTCATTTTATTTTGCCAGAAAAAGAAACTTTAATTATTAATCTACTGTATATATTCACCGATATTATCGACAACTCTCCGCCGCCACTTTTCCGGCAAATTTTCTATTCCCCTCTTGAGGAACTCCTCAAGACCAAAATCTTATCAAATTGTCGATTACTTTTGGCAACACCTAATACTTTATGAAAGTCTAAGGGACAATTTCTGGTTTCAATATAGCCGCTGTACCAATAAATTGAGGCCCCTAACACTAAGGGGCAAAGTGCACTTATTTTCAAGTGCTATTTCTAATACTATTCCAATATTGCGATTCCGTATATCTAAATCGTAAATCTAGGACTGTTGTGACCTCTTTTCAGAAGGGCATCAAAACTGACAATAGTCGATAAACTGACAGTATATAAAACCGATACTGAAACCTAGATTGGATATATGGGATAGAACTATGCTGGGGGTTCCGCCAAGAAATCCGACATCGCTCGCCTCCAGAGATTCCAGGAAAAGTCCTTCCAGTACCATCCTTAATGCTCCCCCCCTGGGGTATGTTTCTAACCGAACAATCCGTAACGACCTCAACATACCCCGACAGTGGACGAAGTCGCATAATCGCGCATACTCAAATTCCATTCCCGCCTCTCTCCACGTCCAATTCCACTCCCTTCAATCCCTTTCCTCTTCAGACCCATCCATTATCCCAAACGCCACCGGCCCAGAGACTTTCTGGAGGCCCAAAGTACTTGATGGCGTCTTGTATCGAGTGAAACAAGCGTGTATTATAATAAATAAAGTTAAAAATAAAAAATAAAACCGCGTATATATCTGTTGCAGGAACGAGTGTTTCTGTTCGAACAAGAGGCCGACGTTCAAATTCAGGACGGCCGAAGACGAGTGCAGCGAAACTTGCGAAGGGAACAATCTCGAGAAATGCGGCGGTGCTCTCAGGCTCAGCGTCTACGATATATCGGGTAAATTATACAAATATAACGATAGTATTAATTAGGTATAGACAAAAGTAATCGGCAATTCGATAAGATGTATTTCGGTCTTGAGGAGTTCATCAGGAGAGGGGGGGGGAATCGAAAATTTGCCGCCGGAAAAGTGGCCGGCGGAGAGTTGTCGATAATATCGGTCATATATATATAGTAGATTAATAATTAAAGTTTCTTTTTTTGGCGAAATAAAATTAATTCCAAAGTCAAAATGTTGTGGATTACTTTTGGGTATCCCTAATATACAGAGTGGTCCAAAAAAATGTATCCACCGTTTAACGGTCCATAACTTGCAAACTAATTGACGTTGAGTTGTCTCTCATTTTTGGTGAAAGTGTAGCTTAAAGTCCGACTTGAAGATATCATCACACTGTAGGTGTCAATATACAGTAGATTAATAATTAAAGTTTCTTTTTTTGGCGAAATAAAATTAATTCCAAAGTCAAAATGTTGTGGATTACTTTTGGGTATCCCCAATATACAGAGTGGTCCAAAAAAATGTATCCACCGTTTAACGGTCCATAACTTGCAAACTGAATGGCGGAGTTGTCTCTCATTTTTGGTGAAAGTGTAGCTTAAAGTCCAACTTGAAGATATCATCACACTGTAGGTGTCAATATATAGTAGATTAATAATTAAAGTCAAAATGTCGATTACTTTTGGGTACCACTAATATATTGCCGCGTATCCGAGACGTCACTGTCTCCACGACGATTCTGATACTCCGATGACGTCACTACCGAAATTCCGATGACGTCACGAACGCCTTAATAATTAAAGATTATATACACGCGATTAATTAAAGTTTTATTCTTTTTAGAAAATAAAATGAATTCCAAAGTCAAAATGTCGATTACTTTTGGGTACCACTAATATATTGAGACGTCACTGTCTCGACGATTCTGATACTCCGATGACGTCACTACCGAAATTCCGATGACGTCACCAACGCCTTAATAATTAAAGATTATATACACGCGATTAATAATTAAAGTTTTATTCTTTTTTTTTAGCAAAATAAAATGAATTCCAAAGTCAAAATGTCGATTACTTTTGGGTACCACTAATATATTGCCGCGTATCCGAGACGTCACTGTCTCCACGACGATTCTGATACTGCGATGACGTCACTACCGAAATTCCGATGACGTCACGAACGCCTTAATAATTAAAGATTATACACGCGATTAATAATTAAAGTTTTATTCTTTTTAGAAAATAAAATGAATCCAAAGTCAAAATGTCGATTACTTTGGGTACCACTAATATATTGCCGCGTATCCGAGACGTCACTGTCTCCACGACGATTCTGATACTCCGATGACGTCACTACCGAAATTCCGATGACGTCACGAACGCCTTAATAATTAAAGATTATATACACGCGATTAATAATTAAAGTTTTATTCTTTTTTTTAGAAAAATAAAATGAATTCCAAAGTCAAAATGTCGATTACTTTTGGGTACCACTAATATATTGGCGCGTATCCGAGACGTCACTGTCTCCACGACGATTCTGATACTCCGATGACGTCACTACCGAAATTCCGATGACGTCACGAACGCCTTAATAATTAAAGATTATATACACGCGATTAATAATTAAAGTTTTATTCTTTTTTTAGAAAAATAAAATGAATTCCAAAGTCAAAATGATGATTACTTTTGGGTACCCCTAATAATATTGTTATTAATTTCTCTCTTCAGATTTACTGAAAACTGATCGATTTTTTCTTTCTGTTTTTCCAGGCGTTCCCCAGGAGCCGATCAGCGATAATTACGAGGGCTGTTTCTCGGATTTCAACGAATTTCTGGACGTCTCTAAGGGCGCCAGCGACGTTATGACGCCGGAATATTGCCTAGCCCTGTGCTACAGGGACGGATACAGATTTTCGGGAACCCACTCAGGGTACAATAACTGATATAATAATAATAATAATAATAATGGCTGTAATTCTGAATGGCTGTTCTGCGGCCTGCGAGCGGTTGGAATACCGTAGATATCGTGTTTGGCGGTTTGTCATTCGCCAGACCAGGTTTCAGCCGTTGCCATCTTCAGTAGCGCTGTGTCAGTCACTTTGGATGTGTTTTTGGCACCTCCCTTGCACTGTCACTGTCACTTGTACCGTGGTGCTTGTCCGTTTGTCGTGTATATATATATATATATATATATATATATATATATATATATATATGTCTTGTTATTGTGTTTTGGGGATTTGGACAAACAAGGCTGAACAACATCACCCCAAAAGCACAATAACGAGACGCGTGCACGTACAGTGCAGTGAGGATGGCCAAAAAACATCAAAAGTGACTGACACAGCGCTACTGAAGATGGCGACCGGCCGAAACCCCGGTCTGGCGAATGGCCGAACCGCCGCCGAGAGAGGAGACAGAAAAACACGATATCTACGTTATTACAACCGCTCGCAGGCCGCAGAACAGCGCTACTGAAGATGGCGAACGGCCGAACACCGGTCAGGGCAAAAGACCAAACCGCCGCCGAGACAGAAGCACACGAAATCTACGGTATTATAACAGGTATAATTCGGAATACCTGTTTGTAGTCTGCGAGGGTTGAATACTGCAGATTTCGTGTTC